>JAJLRJ010000007.1:12131827-12241827 GCA_024195265.1 Dendrophyllia cribrosa | reverse complement strand
AGTGGTTTTTATGCGAAGAGCGAGAGCACGGAGGCAGCCATGCGGTGCCGAGGTGAATGCTGGGTATGAATGTAGTAGACTGGAGTTGAGGTGAAGACAGATGTCCGCCTGAAGGCACTCGGGAAAATGCTTAAGAACCTGCAAAGACATGTGCAGCGGTTACAGTTAGAAAAACCTTGGCAACAAACCTGGAAATTCCATTCTGATGACGTTGTGATAAGTTAATATGGATTTCTGGAAATGTATGGGTTTAAGGGGGGATTCTACCCGAATTTGAAGGAAATTTTAAGACGTTTAAAGAAGGGATAGAAGAAAAAAAATGATTTTTGGAACACCAACAGACAGTTGATACCCACGCAAGAGTACCCCAGGTTGGTTTGACAGTTGATACCCACGCGCGCAAGAGCACCCCAGGTTTGTTTGACAGTTGATACCCACGCAAGAGTACCTCAGGTTGCGAGTGGACTAACTTGGTGTTGGTCTATTAATTATTAACTACAAATTCTAATTTTAAAACTTCACCAAACCTTCAATATTTCTGATTTCTCTAAATTTTACAAATCCTTTGAGAAAAACTATTTTCTCCCAAAAATACCCCAAAAATTTACAAAACATCCCACAACATAGATTAATGAGACGAGTGAAGGGATTTGGATTGCTTGAAACGTGAACGATGATATTTCCATTAAAGCCATGTTAAGTGGCGGAAAAATGGCATTCAGGTAGAATCCCGCCTTAAATTTCGTCGGGATCTAGAAGAATGTCCGTATTAAGCAGGTGTCCGTAAAAGCGGGGTTCTTCTGTACAACTACCATACGAAATATCCCATTCTTAGATACTTGGCCTGTGAGTGCTACGAAGCAAGGCTTAAATTGACTTTCTTTTAGTTCTTAAACCTTCCTGCTTTTTATGTATATCGTCTTGTTCTTTTGATAACTAGCTAGTTCATTATCGTCATTTTTTCCAAAAACAATCGTGAATGCCAACTCTGTCACTCTAGGCACCCGAGAAACGCAAGTTCGGATACCCGAACCTAGCCTGCGGACAGGCTTCCAGTCGGACGGCGGGGTCATACGAAGAAGGGAAGCCTGCACGCATCCTTCAAAATCGCGGCTGCCGCCCACAACAACCCGTGGATTCCTTAGCTTGTCAACTGTCAAATTTTAACCGTTCGCAAGCTTAGCCTGCTTAGCCTTCTGATGATGATTTAGGAGGAGAGAAACAAATTTAGCCGTTTGAAATATATTTTTTCAGTTGCGGTAAAAATGTTGCATATTTGCATAATGTCAAAAGTAATTTGAAACCTTTCCCTGAGTAACACATAACGCAGCTATTTCATAAAATATCTCGCGATCAGACGCGACGAAAATATATATCCAATTTTTTATCCGAAACATAGAAAATTAAATGAAAAAGTTGCTGCTTTAAGGTTATTTTAGCCCAAGAAACATTCACTAGCGCTTTGCGTCCAAAATTTGGACGCAGACATTCGATATTCTGAAACTCGCGTGCAGGTTCCCCTTTGCCGGCACTTCGCGCCGTTAAATAGCGTCCCTCCGAGCCAGGAGCCTGTTCGCAGGCTAACCCGAACCTGTACACAAAGTTGCTTTGGCCTGGTAAGTACACACATTACTACGATTTGGTGTCCGAAATAACGAGTTACTTCAAGCAAATCTTATTCGCTAGGAATTCAACTTCTGTCCGTAATAACAGTGTCCGTTATAGCGAGCTGTCCGCAAGAAGGGAGTTGATTGTATAACGGACATCTTCGCGGCCACGATATTATTTGTTGTGAATTGATTCGTTGTCAACTGAGCCCACAATACCGATATCAAGACCTGTTGGATTTATAAATACCGTATTTATGTTGATACTGACCTGCTCCATATCAATCCCGTTAGTATAAGACCACACGTGGTGGGCGTAGTCCTCGACTCGCTGCCGCAGAGGACTGGGAATCTGATGAAACCGGATGAATTCTCGAACCTTCTGCATCTGCGCGTGATAGCGGGAAGTGGTGGAGTACAGCCTCGCTATGATGGCGGCCACATTACCAAATATGGCAGCGTAAAAAAGAGCTGGGAAGACAAATGTGAATTAATGAGTATAGGTCACTTCAATTTCCGCTGATAATTAGTAAATTAACCCCTTCCAGCGGCTGGTGAAAAGGAGGATAATGGCCGCGGCTTAGTGCCCGAGAAATGAACAGTTGGCCAACTGTGAAATTTTGAAGACAATCTTTCAGCAAAGTGCAAAGTGCACTCTAAAATACCAGCAAAGCAGAAAGGTTAAATTAGGTAATTAATAAGGTAAAAATTAGGTAAAATTAGGTAATTTATAGGCACGGCTCTCAGGAAGAGAATTATATGTATGAAGGAGAAACCGTGGTTAAATAAAGACTATGTATGTATGTAGGGGTTTAGTTATTTTACATCCCTCCGATTAATTTCCCTAAAGCACTTACTCGAAGTTAACAGTATATTTTGTGGAATTTATGGTATTTCCTGGCGCCGCATTTCCTACCAGATTTAATTTCGACTTAACTGGATCTCAACAAAACGACTATCTTTTTTTGACAGTACAACTACAACTTTGTATGTTTTATTATTCGTCGAAATAAAAACGGGCGAGGGATATAAAATCAAACGCAGGATATCGGCTGATATCCGACATCCGATCTAATACCACGTGATATCTTTTATCGCGTTCGAAAAACGCAATCCTAATTTCGTGTTGGTTGTCCTGTGCTTTATGTGCAGTAAAATTTGAGATTTTTTGGGAGCCGGTCTTCCAAATGGCCGCCCCTATTGTTTTTTTTTTTTTTCAGGGGCTCATTTCCGCCGGAAATTCCTTCGTAATCTGTGATTACTGCTAGTCTAAGAAGATCGCGAGAAAACTAACCAATGCGTTATAAATCTCGAAAACTTTAGAGCAACCTAACGACCACCCAACTAATCTTGATAACAGTTATCTTAAAACACGGTTAGAAATTAGGGCGAACAAAGGTAAAATCAAGTAAAACAGAAAACAAAACACTTACATCCAATTAGCATGACACAAATGGAGAAGATCTTCTCTGTGTTGGTGTTTGGAGAAACGTTGCCAAACCCCACACTAGTCAAACTGCTGAGCGTAAAGTACAGCGCAGTGACATACTTAGACTTGAGGTCAGGCCCACTTGCGGCGTCACTCTTGTTGAAGGGCTGGTTAATCTGTTTACCCAGTGAATCCAGCCAACCAATGGGATTCAGATTGTCGTCCTTTAGTTCAATATTGCCGATGAAATACCAAATACATGCTAGCCAATGAGCGAGCAGGGCAAATGAGCACATGAGGAGAAGTAACACTGCCGTGCCATACTCTGAGTAGTGATCCAATTTGCGCGCTACTCGAACCAGTCTCAAGAGCCGAGCGGTCTTCAGAAGACCTATAAGGGTTGTAGTCTGTGGAAAATAAAGATAGGTTCGTTATGCATACAAGTCTGCCTGGGTAAAAAACACGTGATCCTCAAGAGACCAATCAGTCGTGAAGTTCGGAAAAAAAAGGTCCGCTATGCGTGCATGTGTGTTCCTACATCAACATCGAACAGTCTGACTATGGAAAATCTTCTAGAAACCAAACATCGTCGTAGTGTGCGAAAACTACATCAAGTTAAATCTATTACCATTTGCAAGGTATTACCAGATACACAAACCAGATGCCCCCCCCCCCCCCCCCCCCCCCCCCCCCCCCCCCCCCCCCCCCCCCCCCCCCCCCCCCCCCCCCACCCCGGCCGGACCAACACTCAGGTTCTTAAAATAACTAAGGACGAAGGTGATGCCTTTGCTATGATATCTGCAAACGGTAAGACCTTCACGTGGCTCGGATGACCACGTAGAAATGGCGGTCCGTCTCCAGTAGGAAGCGTAAAAACAGTGTCCTCAATTAGTGCTTTCGAGCTGAGTTAAGGTGGCCGAACACAGTTTCACTGTACCTATGCCTCATTCATTGTCATTTTGAAACCACTAACGTCTGGGCGCCCAAAATTGGTGAGGCATACGATTAAGCAACAAGCTATATATTTTGATATTTTTGTTGAGCTTTTAGAGTGTTGCCATGGCAACACGGTGGAATGAAAATCAGCCTGCAATATTTGGTTTCTTTTATTTTCAGAAAATCTAGTCATTAGATTTTGTCCATCATTTGTCTCCAGTAAACTCGTAAAAATATTCGCATGTTAACACTGGTCTCATGTAATTTTGACAGAGGGATCTTCCGTAATCTGTGGTTTAATATGTTTGCGTTTTGTAAAAATCTCCTCTGTTAGATTTCAAATTTTTGATGGCAGGTGAGTTCGGCATATTCGGAACTATTATTGTGCCAAATTTCGTGAAATTCTAATGAGTAGTTTCGTAGAAATCAGCACGTTTCCGAGGAAAGTCGCTAAAACATCCAGTCACAATTTTTTGGTCAACTGCGCATGCGTTGCATTTGACTGGGTTCTCGATCCAAAGACAAAAACGACCAAAAAGGCAGTGTATTTCTTCAATAGTTCTATATATTATCTATTGTTTCAACAAACATTTTTACGAACAACAAATTGTTTGATTTTAAGACGAAAAACAACACTTTCGCGATCTACGCTGAGCAAAATAAAATGATCGCTGAACAGGCGCCATGTTTGTTTTTCTCAAAACTCTGCGCGCGCTGACTCACGTAAGCAGCTGAAATTGAAGAGCGCGCGCCAACTGTGTTCAGCCACCTTAAGGTGGCTGAACACAGTAAAAGCTAACAACACCCTAAAAGCTCAACAAAAATATCAAAATATATAGCTTGTTGCTTAATCGTATGCCTCGCCAATTTTGGGCGCCCAGACGTTAGTGGTTTTAAAATGACAATGAATGACGCATAAGTACAGTGAAACTGTGTTCAGCCACCTTAATTGACACTTAAATAAAGTTATCTCCCCCCTTTGTATGGGGGAATGTATTCCCCATGGGCCCATTTTAGAAATTTATAACATGTGTACCTACCTCGTCTGTATTTCCAATCATAATAAGCAGCTCAAATGGAATGGCCGCTACCAAGTCAATAATAAACCATGTCTTAAAATAATGCACGGCAATACGGCACGGGTGACTCACTACCTCGTCATTGAGGTCCACAAACGTTGTTCGAAAGTTGATAAATATGTCGACGATAAACATGACATCTACAATGTAGTCCACTATCACCAGTGGATCCGAATACACGTTGACTGGCCCCGTGTTTCTGCGTGTCTCCGGGTTTTTGTTTAGCTCTTCTCGCTGCTTATCACGAGTCAGGATGAAGGAAGCTACGTATGGCGTCACAATTGCGGTGTAGATGACAAGGAACAAAATTAACCAGTCCCAAAATGCTTTGAAGGGCGAATAGTGGAGGATCGTCCATGGATGAATTTTAGGGGCCTGTAGTTTGTACTCTGGGAGGACATCAGCACCTAGAGACATCACCTACAAATATGTCAGACAACGCCATGTTATAAGGTACCTTCAAAAATTAAAACTTAATGGCGGCTAGTTCGTTTTGCAGACATTCGCGGATTTAGCTAGCATCCCACGCGTCTTACAATGTACGCGCACATATTCCGCGAGCGTCTTAAGGTGATGTTACACGTGACGATTCTTAATGCAACATTGCATTTGTTTCGTTAAAAGTTGACACCGTGCAACAACGCGCGGACGGTTTTCAACGCAATATTTTGTTGCGACATGTTGCAGTTTTCAAAGGTGGTTCAAACTTTTGCAAAATGTTATTGCGTTAAAAATCACCCCGCGAGTTGTGTTGCAAGCGCAATTTTTAACCGAACGATGTTGCGTTAAAAATCGTTTTGTGCGACTTCACCTTTATACACGTGTAAACGTATCTTTTTTCCCTTTCCTGAGAGAAAAAAAATATGGACTTGAACTTGGATTTAGAGCAAGTCTGTGGCTTGCGCATGCGAAAGGCACTTGCCATACCGAGATACTGCAACGTCGCCCCAGGCTCTTCGCCTATTTTGTCGCGTAAAATGATGGAATATTTTCGTTTCAGATTGCCAGAAGAAATCACGTTTACTAACCGTTGTAAATAATTACCTCTAGAAACGCGATCTGATCATGTGCCACGTGACAAAATACTCCACGAGTCTTGGAGTATTTTGGCAGCCTCGTTCTGGGGTCAGGACGCCCACCCCGCTATTTTGAAAACAGAGAAGGCCCTGGATACGAGGTTGTCAGAGGAGAAAGGTTTACAGGACGAGGTTGGCAATACAGAGGAGATAGTGTAGCGTGCCTTTTGCTCTCGTTAGTTTTGTACGCAACAATACCCTGGGTATCAAAGGATTTTGTCGCCCTCTCATGTCATGTAACCTTTGTCTTGCTGTCTACGAGTTTTTTAAGCAACAAGTACCAAAGGTTATTTTGCACTGTCATGTCTCATATAACATGGCTCTTTTGTTTCTTGCCGTTAATCGGCCTTCAACCGAGCTCCGACCTACAGGCGGACCCGACTGCTCTGCAAAAGCGTACAGCGAGAATAACCTCTCGTACCTAAGATAACGCGGCAAATGCTATAGAAAATAAAATGCAAATTGATACCTGGGCGACTTTCTCTGTCTTTCTTGGATGTACAAGTTGTTGCATGTTCATTCCAGGCGATCCAAGAAGCGTCGATCCTCTAAAGTCCCCGCTGGTGCCATCCAGCCAGGGCTTATTCCTAGAATTCCACAACGAGGAGTCCGATACAGCCGACGTCAAGCGGCCTTTAAACTCAGGGATATACAGCATATTCCCGGGCTTGGAAGTCGCCGGTGAGATCGACGTTATCGGGTTAAGAAGCGATTCCGATTCTCCAATAGCATCCGTTGAAAACTTAGACAAGTCAATCAAGGAGGAGAGTTTCGCGTGAGGCGTTTTTCGCAGGGGCTTCTCAGGGGTGGCGAGTGGTGAGGGATTATCCCCACAGGTAGGGGACAACGATGGAGGGGTATGGACGGGGGTAGGGGGAAGAACACTCATGATGGGGACACCGGAAGGGGATTCTATCTCGCTGTTTCCGCTTGAAGTGAGACGAGTTTCAGGATCGCGGCTGCTTTTCGCACTTTCGTTGTCGTCATCTGTTGCAGTGGCGTCGTAGTCCGCTTTCCGTTTTCGCTTGATAACCGAGGGAATTCTGTTCACTTGTAAAGGCAACTGGAAACACGATCCTGCAGAAGAAACGGTGAGCAAGGTTAACCTTTTTACTCCCACAGTCAATGGACCCTACAACCTCGTACCCAGGGTCTCTCTTCTTCCCGCCCCCTGGAGCGAGAATGTCTCTCTCTCTCTCTCTCTCTCTCTCTCTCTCGCTCCAGGGGGCGGGAAGAAGAGAGACCCTGGGTACGAGGTTGTAGACCCTATTCATAAATGGCGGCCGGTTTATTATTCTTTTATATTCATGCTAATCAGCCCAACTAGCCTCGTTAGCATGTTAAAATTAAAAAGAATTTTTGCTCTAAAATGAGGCTAGTTGGGCTGATTAGCATGAACATAAAAGATTAAATAAATCGGCCGTTATTTATGAATAGGGTCTATGGGTTGTGCCTAAATCATACCGTCCAGAAGTACGTCGGACACCTTATTGAGACTTATATAACGTAATATCAACACTTAGTATTTTATTTTCAATAAATTTTTAAGTGTAAAAAAGAAAATCTAAAATCCCCACTCAGGATTGAACCTGTGACCTCAGCTAGACTTAGACACATAGCCTACCGTACCACTGTCCACTGTACCACCTAGCTTCTCGGGTTGCTTAGTCCTAAATTTAACTATATAAACTGCTACCCTCAACCTCATCTGAAAGCTAACCAGTTACTCCGTTATATAAGTCTCAATAAGGTGTCCGATGTCCTTCTGGACGGTATGATTTGGGCTTGACAGTGATTAAGGCCCAGTCAATACATTTTGTATGAAAACAAAAGATTTAACCCTCTATAAGCCTCGCAGTGAAAAAGTTGAAAACGAAAGAATTTTATTCTCCGGGGAGTCAACATGGCCGCCGCGTGATTAAAGTCATTATCTCTTCTATATTTCAGCTTCTCAGTTCCTTGCGGAGCATAACTGCGAAACCAGGCCTCTCCATCTAATTCTGTTCTGTGCAGATCTCTTTACAGAAGCCCATGTTAATCATGGATACATGTTAGTGCAGTTCTAACTTTTGACTGAGTCTGTGCACGAAATCCTATGATGTGACCATTCAAATGAAACCTCTTCAGCAGTACTTTTGCATGGTACCAGTTTTTTTTTCAATATTTTACAAAATCAAATTTGGGATTTTTCTTAAATGGGTGTTAAAGCGGCAATGTCCCCACTTTGTAGTGTCGCTTAAAGCAAAAGCCAATGGAAACCTAAACATGGTCCACTCTTGTTAACAATTATACTAAACACAAGCAGCTGCTTAGCCTTTCTGCGAAAATTATCCAATCTTGCAGTTTTCCAAAACATAACAGTCAAAAAATAAAATGAACGTACCCTGCTTTTAAACCTACAGTGAAATTGCAATCCCAAGTGACAATGAAGTGATTTTTCAGTTAATTGATGGACTGGGAAAAACGCATCCTGATTCATTTCGCTTTTCTAAGAGATGATGCTAATTTTTTTCTGTTCCTGCGAAGCCAGACGCAAATTCAATTCCTTTAGGAAACATTAAAAAAATTCTTCAATTTTTATTGGTTGTTTTGAGAGTTTCTTCTTTTCTGAAGCGGGCAGCTGACAGGAGAACAAAAGCTAAATAGGTTCGGAGACAGATTAACGGAAAACACAACTTTCATCTGCCACGCTGTGTAGCATGGTGGCTTTTGAGTGCGTGATTAAAAGCTACTAAAATCTAATTTGAATACCGGCATTCAGTGCGCCGAATTTCTCTTACGGTGACAAGTTTCTTAAACATTATGAGAATATCCCCCAATTGATGATCCGGTACATGATTCTCATTTCCTATTGGCTTAGTAATGTATTAATACTACAAGGAGAAATTATACGTTGATCACTGTTAAGAGTGAAATTTATACAATTACTAACATATAATATTGATGATCTGAGAAACGCACCATAAATTCGAGCAATTAAAAAGTTTATCTCTTAGCATCACAACTAGTCATATCGCTGTTCATTTAGACCAAACTATTGGAAAAAGACAATTTTTCCTAATATACTTGAATTTTAATTTCGCGCCACACAGATGCCAAACACTTTCATAAAATTTCAATATCATGAGAAAAAGGCAGATGTTACATGTATATAACTTTCAAAACAATTTTTGAAAGACAGTAATTTGTGAAAGAGACCGACTTCACAGTTTGAAGGATTTTGAATAGTGATGCGTCGATAATAAATTATACCCACAGAAAGGGGATTGAAATTCAGCAATTAATCTTTCCACTCATAACCCCACTTGCGAAAAATAAAAATAACAGCTGAATAGTACCAAATGAAAGAACTTCTCAACAACTCACATCACTTTGAATAGACAAACAAGAGTCGGCTTAATAAACAGCACCACGGGAACATACAGCTCAACGGCTTTCACTTAAATGCTCCCAATTTAGGATTTTGAATCTAAGAACCACCTCGCTCATCATAATGAACAGCGCCACAGGAAATTACGGCTTTCATTTGAATGGCCACACCTAAGGATTTGATAGACAGACTCAAACGTTTGAACCACTTTGTCCAGTATAATAAGCAGCACATGCAGGAAACTACGACTCGCACACAATTTAGGTTTTATCCACAAACTCAAAAGTTAGAACTACCTTGTACAGCATAATAAACAGAACCACAGGAAAGTACTGCTCAGTAGCTTTCATTTGAATGGTCACACCTCAGGATTCCATCCATCCACAGACTCAAATGTTAGAACAACCTTGTGCTGCATAACAAACAGTGTCACAGGAAAGTACTGCTCAGTAGCTTTCATTTGAATGGTCACACTTAGGATTTGATAGACAGACTCAAGAGTTTTAACCACCTTATACGGCATAATACACAATACCACAGGAAAGTACTGCTCGATAGCTTTCAATTGAATGATCACACTTAATGATTTCATCCACAGACTCAAAAGTTAGAATCACCGTGTCCAGCATAATAAACCGTACCACAGGAAAGTACTGCTCAATAACTTTCATTTGAATGGTCGCACTTTAGGATTTCATCCACAGACTCAAAAGTTAGAATCACCGTGTACAGCATAATAATCAGCACCACAGGAAAGTAATGCTGAATTGCTATCGTTTGCATGGTCATGCTTTAGGATTTCTTCCACAGGCTGAAGTGAGAACCACCTGTGCCTCAATAGCTTTCATTTGAATGATCACAATTCATGAATTTCTCCACACATTCAAAAGTAAGAATGACACCGCGTAAAACAAAATTGAAAGGTGTTTTTGTTTGCGAATAAATGTGATTTTAACCTTGTAACACTACCAAGAATGCCAAAAATCAAAATTCAAGAAAAATCTCAAATTTTATTTTGTAAAATATTGAAAAAACAAATGGTACCATGCGAAAGTACTACACCGAAGTGGTTTCATTTGAATGGTCATACCATACGATTTCGTCGACAGACTCAAATGTTAGAACTGCACTACGTATCTCCATAATTGACTCTGGGAGGGAAACGGTTAAGACATTATAGTTCAATACCTGTTTCATACACATAACATTAAAAGGACACGATTTAGGTGTTTATCTGGCTTCCTAGGAATAAATTATCTTGTTGAAATTCACTTCAAAGATGCCGCACGAAGAAACGAATCAGCTGCACAAACAAAATCTACATGTTTGTCGTCTACGGACAAGATTTTATGTTACATGCAAATAGCAATCTCTCAGTTTTCAATCTTGCCGGTTATCCCGTTCCTTTGAGCATCATTTTAAAACATAGTTTTCAAAACACAAAGCAGACACCATTTTTAATTGCCTCGAAGAAGAAATTTGATACAAACGCCGACCCTGAATTTTCGAGAACACTGTGGAAATTTTGAAAATACAAACAGTATTAAATTTGTATCAGACGCGACTGAGCCAATCCTAGCAATATATGTAGGTCCTCTCTATATATTCTCCAACATTTTTACAACAAATACTGGAAAACGAGTCTTATTATAAGACTAACGAAGTTATATATTTAATCAAATAAGATTCGCTTTCTTCAGGGTCACTGGAAACCATTTTCGTTCTTAAACACGACTGCGTATATAAAAGTATTTATCTCCCTCAAAGTGATCTTTAAACGATACTAATCAACGCACGTTTAAAACACATAGAATTTCTTAGAAGAGTCAAAGAAAATGTTATGTTTCAGAGCTGATTTGATGAATAATTTACGAAAATACATCAAAATACTCGAAACGGAACAAAAACAACCCTCTACCGATGGCACTGTTATTTTTGCAGAATGCTTGCGTTGTTGTTAAACGAATGATAAAGAATTAAGAATTAAACTTCTTTAGCGCTTCGTCTTAATAAAATCACAAAATACAACATCTCATTAACGGTGATAAATCTGAATTACCACGTCCATTGCCATAGCTCAAAATCAACGATTCAAGAGAAAAATCCATCTCACCTTCCCAACACACAAAGAAAATCTTCAGCTACGAAAGCTTCGGCACATCACTGAGACGAATCGATCCAACTTGGCTTAAAAAATAATTATTTGATCAAACTACAAACCCTGTCTAGGAAGAACTGTCAACATCAAGATGTATGCAAATCGTCATATAAACAGTTTGGACTGGAGTGGCGCCACCGTATTATCATATTCAATTGAATTCTCGATCGAAAGCTGAGATAGGCCTTTTCACTTGACTTCATTTACATTCGACTTAAAAACAAACACTTTTAAAAATAAATACTTTGATTGAGTTTTGCATGCACCTGCTCCAAGCTCATGAATCATTGCACTTTGGAGGTCATGATTTCACGTATTTTGAGTTTTCAGACAAAATACCCATTTTCCTCAAAATAAATATCTGAAACTAGCCATAATAAAATGTGATAAGAAAATGCTGTTTGAAAGCAACCATGCAGCTATGAAGAAAAGAAGGTCAAATGTATGTGAAAACTATTGAGTGGTACGTATAAGTTTTCATGTTATTTCATAACATTCATTTCAACTAACGAATTAATTATGACCCACAGAACAGTTTCTTTGTTCATGTTTTTCAGTATGCCACACGTCTAATGCTTCAGGAAATTATGAATGCAGGTACTTTTTTCTGGACTCAGAAATCTTTCCTAAGGCCTGAAGCAAAGCTCACGCATCATCGAATCAATGTTTCTTCATTTCTTTTCTATAGTTCACTTAGAGTGCTTTAGAAATGAGTGTTGAAAGTAATTACGCGATTGCGTTGGTTTTGCATTGCTACGCGTTGTGATTGGCTAAAAAATCTCGCGCACTTTTTCAACCAATCAGAAGCAAAAACAAAACCAATTGTGACTTGTTCGCACGCGTTTTCCCGCGCTTGGCGCCGGCTACATGTATTTGCTTCGAGTTCTGATTGGTTCATTGGATTGTCTGCGTTTGTTGTGATTGGCCAGAATGACTCAAGTGAAAACCGCTCTAACGGGGTGTTATTGGATATTAGGCACACATAGAGTACACGTGGAACGTGGAACGTGAAACGTGGGTGTAAACAAGTGAACGCCGGCGTACATCGAGTGACCTCAAAACAGATTATTTCTGATAGTTTTTTCTGTGCGCAACCTTCTAACTTTCTTTCACGTACATTAGAACAATTACTTAGTCCATACATGTATATTTTCGTCACTAATTTATATTATTAAAGGGAATATATAGTACCAAGGTGAATAAAGCAGTTTTCAATTGAGTGTCGTAAAACCAAAGTAATCACTCTGGCCAATCACAACAGACGCAGACAATCCAATGAACCAATCAGAACTTGAAGCAAATACATGCAGCCTGCGCCAAGCACGTAAAAACGCGTCCACGCAAGTCACGATTGATTGAGAAAGTGGCGGGAAATATTAAGCCAATCACAAAAGCAATTGCAAAATTACTTTCGACACTCAATTGAAAACTGCTTTATTGTGGTCTAACATCATGCATCACAAATTTGTGTCCTATCCTTTCAGGGTACTCTTCAAAATGTTTGGTGAGGGTCAACCTCGTTTCCAGGGCACTTCCTTTTGTGGAAACGAGGTTTGTGATCCCCCCACCCCCTCTCCACAACGTATTTTCACACCACACTATGTGATTTCCCCCAATTGTTTTTACAGTTTTTTACATACCGATTTAAACCAAAAAACATGCACAGGCTGCAAATACTAATATAGCTTATATCTGGGTGTACCCCCCGCTCCCACTCTCACTCCCACCCCCTTCACACACACAGGCACCTACAACTAGCTTCTAAGAGTAAACTCGTCCTCTATTCATGCACAACGTATCGGGCAGTATCGAGGATGACGAAAATAGCAAAATTTTGACCCCAAAAAATTGGAAAAAAATTTAAAAAAGAAAGAGTATACATACTGTACAGGTTGACAGATCAGTATTTTTGAAGGGACAGAGATGATTGCCACTAAGAGGATATGGGGAATTCTCTCCCAGAAACTATAACCAGCTTTGAACTTGAGCAGACGCTTTTCCCTGCATTTTAAGGCACAAAGCAACATCTTTCAGTTGGCTGAAAACATTATGCGGTATTTGAGGTTTAAAAATAATGATTTTAAGCAATTTATCAAAATAAAAAAGGAAGTTTACCTTAAAAAAATAAGAAGGCCGGGGCCACAAAAATAGGATAAATAGGGCCATCACCACCCACCTTCCCCTCAAATACTTTTGTAAAAATAAAATAGGGGCTAATATGTTTTTTTTTTTAATTCTGCAACATTTTTACTCTGCCTTTAAATTTTTGCAAGAATGTTTCCAAAAAAATTGGGAAGATATTCAAAATTTTCTGGATGACTTTCGTTTACACACAGTTTTGCTTAGACAGCATTTCTTAGAGTTATCACCCCCCATTTTAACTATAGGATTGCCAGTGCATGATGGACACGATGTAACATTAATTAACTTATATTGTTTACATTCCAGAAAAAATGTTACATCATGTCTGTAACACAATTCCACCACTTTGATGGATGGAGAGAGAGAGAGTGCAAAGAAAAGCTTCTTTCTTCTTCTTAATTACCATAAGATTTGGCAAATGGAATAAAACATTTTTTGCTTAACTTTTGTCTTTAGTCTGCCTGTTTACCAAAATAGAAGTGACAGATTCAGCTTTATTGAACCAGGTTTTTTTGGTCCATTAAGCAAAATTCAAGACACTCAGAGATCAAAATAGGAATACAAAGCAATATGTTTTAACAAGAAGAAACAGAAAAAAAAAAAAACACAACTCTTTTCACATAAATCAAATGCTCCTATGAGCTGAGCCAACTAATGAATTTGAAACATTGGTACTCTCCTCTCTCCTAGGAGTTTCAGGGGTGGATCCAGGATTTTTTTTATAGGGGGTGGCTAGGGGTATATGCCTAAGTCCACAAATTTTTTTTATTGTCGCATTTAAAAAGAAAACTGTTAAAACTGACGGTCTAATGGGCGGGGGGGGGGGGGGGGGGGGGGTGACTTGCCACCCAATCCACCTCCCCTGCATCCACCCCTGAGTTTTGCTCCACTGACACCCACCCCTGGCATCCAACTCTCCACCCACCCCTCCCCTCCTTGCAATGCCATCCCCATAGGTAATAATGAGGCAGTTGACCATTACATAATTATAATTTGCAAGATCAATATGTTAACAGCCCACTGACCAACCAATCAAGTGAATTTTGTCTCCAACTGCTGTATAACTATAAGTCTCTATTTATAACACAATTTTCCATAATCTTTATTCAAGAAAACACTTAAGACATACCTATTCAAAAAAGCTTTTAATTTATAATGTTGATGTTATGGCTAAGTATTTTATGATCCACATTCTTTTTAAATAGGTGATTCTAAATTAAATAGATGATTGTAAAGCACTAATGGACTATACAGAATTAGCGCTATATGAATGTTACCTATTATTATTAATATCATTAGTAGTAGTAGTAGTAGTAGTAGTAGTAGTAGTAGTAGTAGTAGTAGTAGTAGTAGTAGTAGTAGTAGTAGTAGTAGTAGTAGTAGTAGTAGTAGTAGTAGTAGTAGTAGTAGTAGTAGTAGTAGTAGTAGTAGTAGTAGTAGTAGTAGTAGTAGTAGTAGTAGTAGTAGTAGTAGTAGTAGTAGTAGTAGTAGTAGTAGTAGTAGTAGTAGTAGTAGTAGTAGTAGTAGTAGTAGTAGTAGTAGTAGTAGTAGTAGTAGTAGTAGTAGTAGTAGTAGTAGTAGTAGTAGTAGTAGTAGTAGTAGTAGTAGTAGTAGTAGTAGTAGTAGTAGTAGTAGTAGTAGTAGTAGTAGTAGTAGTAGTAGTAGTAGACTAGTAATTAACTCATTCAATGCTTTGAGTATTCACAAGACATAGTTAAAAATGTATGGCAATTTATTTGTATTCCACGTGAATACAAATAAAACAATTTGTTAAATTTAATTTTTTTTAAAAGAGAGAAATATTGTCATACTTTGTGAAGCAACATCGTCCTTGTTTGGTGACCATGTGACATCCTCGTGATTGACAATGTACATAACAACGGTTCCTTCTTCATTCTTCACAGGGGCGACGAGAACAGAACACAAAAATGGAGTTCCTGCCAGAAGGAAAATAACAACATGAATTTTACAATGATCCTGAAGTACATTACAGTAACCCAATATTTCCTAGGAAATTAAATCATTTCCACAGAAATCAAAATAAAGGTTCATGAAATCTAATATATGAAGCCCTCCCTCTCATCACAGGAACTTTGTCAACTTTGTTGCTAAATTAATATCTAAATGTAACTTCTGGCAGTAGACACACTCAGAAATCTCCAATCTCTTTGGCTTACCCTTACTGCCACCTAATTTGCTGCCAAGATGGCTAAACACTTTAGGCTCCAACAGTTGAATCCTAACGCCCAACACACATAAATTAGCCAAGTAAGCCATATAATTTACACTTTTATGATTCCTCCCTCCTGGCTGATATTATCGTGTTTTCATGATTTCATTATTTATATGGCCAGGAAATTGCTTTAAGGACGTTCGCGTGAAAATCTTCTAACATTGATTTTTTTATAAAACTTTTGCTGCAGTTAGGCAATGAGTTACTCGTGTCAGAAATGCCCAAAAAAATGGGGGGTCACCAACTTTGTTTCGGTAATGTTGTAGTTCAATTTTACCCTTGGTTCAATTTGGATTTTCCTTTTGTTTGACATTCATTATCATATATTAGCATAGAAAAGAACAATGGAAAATCCAAATTGAACCAAGGGTAAAATTGAACTACAACAGTAATAAGATATCTGAAAGGTGATCCTAATTTCGAAAAATCGGCCTTCCCTACTCGATATGGCCCCAATGTCTGTTAGTCTGAAAATATTGTTAATGAATCTCTAAAATGCAATTTTTTGTGCCAAATTTTGTATGAGTGGGTCTATTAAGCAAATTCATTCAACTGGTAACGTTCTTTAGAGGAAATCTAATCTGTAAACGACAGCATTTGCAAAGTCTGACAGCCGTAAGTTGCCAGGATTCGATGTTGCGCAGGTAGAAAAATGGAAAAAATTTAAACTTCCTACATTGATTTTTTGTTCATTTTTTTCACAATCTGTCGAGAATTGGCAAAGAAATTATCTGTGAAAAAAATATTGGGAGTCACCGACCATCCAAGCGAGTTAAATCTAAGCAAAGTTAACGCAACGGCTACCAGCCCTTCATGTGCTTAGATTTCTTCTCTTGCGCTCGCGCTCGTGCATGACGTAGCATGGCATTGCAACACGAATTGTGTGCGCAGCAAGGATGCGCATAAACAATTAGCGCGATCTTAAAACAAGAAAAAAAAATAGCGAAAAGAGATGATCACTGTTACAGTGTAATACAGTCAAAATGAAGAAGTCAAGAAATAATTTACTTCATGCTGCAAAACTTATACTTTATGTTTGGTGGGATTTGTTTCACAAACAACCAGACTGAAGAAGTATGCTTGAAGTATACTTCAATTGTTGAAGTGCCTGTCACAACATCAAATTTGATGAACTTTATCTCCAAACATCTACTTCTGTAATTTGCTCTATAGAATCTTTTTGTCCATTTAAGTTGTATATTTGGTGGAATTTGGCGACATAACATGCACAATGGTGTTGCGGAAGTCATTGTTGGTTAGCTTTTGTGTTGTGGTGTGGGTATTGTTCAGTGTCTTTTGAATCTTTTGTTTTACGTTATTTGGTGATCACACCATCCGCAACACCAAGAAACTACCACTGCACGGACAATAGGACGGTAAAGGTTATGTCACACGAGGTCACAAGCAAGCCACAGGAGACCCACATATGAGCTTTAACCTGGGGTCAATTCAATAAAACTTTTACAAGTGTAATTTACAATTGTAGCCACTGTTTCAGAGGTTGAAAACAATGGCTACACTTGTAATTTAAATTACAAGTGTAAATGTTTTATTGAATTGGCCCCTGGTAAAACCAGATATGAGTATTACTGCTGCCAGCCCCGGGGCGGGGCGGGGGGGGGACTCCCATATAAAAATGATGGGGGTGCTCGTCGTACCTTTTAGGGGTCAAAATTTGTAGATTGGTACCGCTTAGGGTACTAAAATCTAAAATGACCACCATTAGAATTATCGCGGTACCTTTTAGGGTATGAGCCGAAAAAATATGACAGAATAATTTATGACATGTGTTGTTTAAGAATTGGTACCTCTTAGGGGTAAAAATTATTTTAAGCCACACCCATCAAACAAGATTCTGGTACTTTTTTAGGGTGTTTTTCAAAAATTTCCGACGAGCACCCCCGTCATTTTTATATGGGAGTCCCACCCCCAACCCCCCTCCCCCCCCCCCCCCCCCCCCCCCCCCCCCCCCCCCACCCCCCCCCCCCCGGGCTGCCAGCTCCTGGATGTGATGCTAGTCCATCAGCGGGTTACCGCAGCATTATGTCACCCCGCGGTACCATTTTTACATGCATACACCTGGGTGGAGATCGAGAGACAATGTGGAGGAATGTTTCTCCGGTTTAGGGGAACAACAAGGTCGCAAAGACCAAGACTTGAGGCCCTGATCTTTAGATCTGAAGCACAGCATTTTTTTTGGCTAACTAATACACCACTGTGAATTTTTACCCAATGCCCCAAGGTACAGTAAAAATGAAGGTACAGCTGATTCTTTGCCTATGAGGTAGGGGTGTAGAGATACATCAAGCTATTGATGTATTGTGATAGTTGGTGCCACAATAGCAAGCTACTGATAGTAAAATCAACTATCAATAACAATCGCGATAGTTTGGCCTGACTATCGATAGTTTCAAATTATAGTGGGCCAAAAAAGGAACGCTTTTGGTTGCATTCTCCTTCTTGAATCTTTGGATGAGGTCATGTGGCACGCCAAAACAATCGTGGCGGACGGAAAAGTGAGTCTTAGTAAGCCTGGTTTTTACTTTTTATTATCACAATACTGATCCAACTATTGCCATTATATCGCAATGGTGCCCCAACCATCGCAATACTAATTGCAATAGTCACTCCTACTATGAGGTCACTGTGTGGTATACCTTTACAATGTGCATATACCATAATGACTCAATTTAGTGCCCTCCTTCCAATAAGCAACCCGGCCATTTCTAGGAAGCACGCCACTTTGATTGTTGTTTTGTTAATAAGCACCCCCTTCCTAATAAGCCCTCCCCACGAAGATGCTATCTTATCCTAAGAAAGTGATATTGAAGAAATTGAGTTATAATTGTGAATTATATCCTGACTTTGCGAACCTTTGTTGCCACTGTTCTTACTATGCAAATTGTACATTTTCTGTTAAAATATTGTTCATTAAAGTGTTTTTTCACACTTGCATGTTTTTTTTTTTCAAAAAAGAAATAAGCTTCCCCTCCCTTATAAAGGCCCCCTCTATAAAAAGCCCCTCTATAAAAAGCACCCTCCCTTGAGCTACCAAAATAAATAAGCACCTGGGTGCACCTGTAGGGGCAGATCTAGGGGAAGGGTGCAGGGGGTGCGCACCCCCCCTCCCCCCACTTGCCTAGTCTGCGTTGTTCACTTTTAAAATTTGTTTATGTCACCCTTCAGTTACGTGATTCCAAAGAGGTGCACCCCCTCCTAAGAAAAATCCTGGATCCGCCCCTGACCTGTACCTGTATCATTATGGTACACATACCCTTGAAGATTTCAAAAAGCTATAGATTTTCATAACACCATCAAGGATGAATATACTGTTTCTATAGTAATGCTACTTAGGCCTTAGGGCAAATGAGTGGAGAGCCTTGATGAAACATGTTCTCAGTTTAACCCAAAACACCTGTCATAAGAAGGTGTCACTAGTAATCTTAACAGCTGTGCAATTTAAGTGTTGCAATACAAAGTGTAATACACCCTGTTGGCATTGTGTCACCTTGTCATCACTGCCTCTGTAAATGGTTCAATAGTTATTGCAAAATTTTTTGATTACCCTGGAGAAACTCGATGAGCTTATTTGTTTACGACAAAGCACCAGCTTAATTATCACAATGTCACCTATGCAAGCAAGGGGATGATTGCATGCCAATTTTTACTGCCAACAGCACTGCAGGATATCTTATTTTACTGCTAATACGCACTGCAAAACATCTTTTGTAGCCATGGTAGCAGATTGGAATTTTTCCAGTCACTCTGTTGCAAAAGGTATACTCTTCTGCTTGCATGCTTTTAAGTTGGGTTATGAAAATTCACCCCTTCCTCGGGTAGAGTGATTGAAATTAATTTTTTTACAGCATAAACAAATCACTCAAACAGACAGGTGGTGAGAATTCTTAACAATCTCATCACTAGCAATGGAATATGTCAACCAGTAAATTAAAAGGAGAATAATTTAGGCTTCACGAGCTTCTGAGACTTTACATTTTGTAACAACAACAATTTTATTTCACAATGTTCTGAGAACACCAAGAGGAAATATAACTGTTGCAAATTATGGTGAAGGGGGAATGGCCAATTCGAGATAACATGAAGCACAAATATATAGCAAAAGGAGATTGAATACCTACAGCTGGTGAAAACTGATAAAAATTTATCACCTTCATCAGAAACAGTGTGGTTTAAAAAACAGTGCTTGCAAATTTCATGTCAGTCATAGGTTATAAGATTTATCAGAAGCTTATCACGTAGAAGCGTGCAACTTCCTTCAGAACTATGCTGGGGATTATTAGAATTCCCAACCGACCAATCAGAATCACGGATTGAATTTTTGCCCTTATATGGAAGGAGGTTTTCAGCTCCACGCGCGTACGCGCGGCCGCTCAAATCAGCAAGAAAACTTCGAGGAAACTACAAGCGCTTCGCGAAATATGGACAGCTTACTTTCAGGGCTATTTTCGTCGCTACCAAATCACATTTTGAGGCTCAAAACTGAAGAGGAAAAAGTATTGAATATTTTAGTAGTTCTAAGAAGATGACAACGGAGTAAGGAACGAAAAAAAGTTCAACACCGCGAAATCTGGACAACTCAGGTTTTTTCAAGCCTTGTTTCATCTCTACCAAATCACCACAAAAATGGCTCTTTAAGGAATTTCATGTGCAATATGGTAATGTATTTTACTTATTCAAATGTAGTTTCAAATTAGAAAGATTGTTTAAGTCAGGTTTTTATGGTAGTAACAAAATATGAATTGTTTTTAACTTCACAAAGAGATTCAAGCGTACGGAAGAAGCGAAGCAAATTCTCATGATTCAGTACGCATGCCATATGTTTTTTTGTTTTATTTTGAAAACAAAAGTGTTTTTACTCTCCTTTTCGCTTATAATTTATCGCTCAAACATACAATAATTCGTGTCTGACTTGAGCTTAGGGTTTTTCTTCCCAGATCGGTTGGAATAAAATTTGTTGTATAGATTTTGAAATATGAACGGCGGCGCGGTGTTTATAAATATTCAGTTCGCTGTATTTTAAACAGCCAACACTTTTTAAAACTTTGACCGACTTTGTCAACCCATCCTTACATGTACCATGGTTTTTCTTTGTATATAAGCTTACTTGACTTAATTGTTTTTCAAAGCGATTTTTGAGAGGAAATGAGCATACCAAATCGGTACGTTTCAAACATGTTTATTTAGCTCTCGAGCCTACTTGTTTTCCGAATTTAAGCTTAATATGATTTCGTACGAGAAAGTTCTGATCATTTGTATCTTGAGAAATAATTTAACGTACTATTTTCAAAACTGAGTTGCATTAATTTTTTGTTTTGTAAATGTGGCATCGCTTAGGTTCTGAACTCACGGAGTACGTTTTCATGATTTCGACAAAACTAAACTGCGGTTGTCTTGAGGAATTTCAAAGTTTTCGTATCTAAGCTTAAGCTTAATTGTTTTCAAGCAGAAGCTATCATGAGCTGTTTCGAGTTACTTGTTATGAGTAATTTTAACTGTGATAAACTGGCTGTCTCTCATTCAACTACATTGTATTTGAGTCTATTTGTCTTTGTTTTTAAATAAAAGTGATTTGGAGAAACCTACATGTTGTGTGCATCTTTATTTCATTTTCATCTTTCTTTGATGCAGGTGTCCTAAAGTTTTGAACTCTGTGTTTTTATCATTTCACCGTGTTTCATTCATTAACTGATTTTGATTGCTGGTATGTTGCTGTTGACACAAATCGCTGTGGAGTATTAAGTTAAACCTGAGACGGCAAGCAATCTAAATGGGAATTTTTTCGCTCTGCTGGTAAAGTTTTTCCACGGTTGATACAATTTCTCCTTTTCTCCGCTTCCTCCAGTTCGGCATAATTGGCCTTCTTTTCTCCAAAGGGAGTCAATGGCCGTTTGAATAGTATAAAGTTGACATTTTGGTCGAGTCTCAGAACTGCAAAGTGCAATTATTGACCTTTGTAGTAGCTTGTATGAAACAAGATACAAGCTTTTCCTGCAAGTGTTGTAGGAGCGCGCGTTTCGCGTGGAAGTAGGCTTCTTTTAGAACTCCATATTAGGAAGTAAATTCTGATTGGCTCCCCGCGTTTTCCAAAAATCCCCAGCATCGGAAACGAGTTAATCGCTTCTCTGTTATGAGCTTCTGGATTTATATAATATAAGCTTACTAGTAAGCTCTACACAAGGGGGTATATTAAATGAAGCATAACGGTGCTCTGAATTGCTTTAGCTTGAATTCATTCACCCCAAAAGAATACGATAAGAACAATAGGTCTAAATAAAACTCTAACAGGCTGAATAATGTTTGACATTTTACGCCTGGAGGCGCCGCAAACCAAACTGAACATCGATCAAACGTGTTTTATTTGAGCTTGAGTGCGTTTTTCTGCATAGCATTAATTGATTTATAAAAATGGCTTTTTTACAGCAAATAACCACAGAATTTTTTTTGTTTCCTGTCCCCAGTTGAACGAGAAAAACAAAAACGAAATTCAAGACTTCGATCTTTTTTGTCACGTATTGAAAGCCACATTCGCCAACTCACTTTCATTCCACTTTCATGTCCATTAAAAGCGCGAAAATACATGTAATAATAATACATAGCGAACTCTAAACGAGCGATTGCAGCATCTCTTAATATGTTAGAATATATATGAGGATCCGTTAAAAGAGAAATAAGGACGCTGAAATAGAAAATTTGTCAATTCGCAGCGGGACTGTTTTCATTATACAGGGCTATTATATCCGAGTTTTACCGGCACATCATGAAATATTTATTGTACCCAACACTATCCAAATCAATGTTGTATTACAAATACTTCTCGCGAGTGATTTTTCCAACCCTAATTAACAGATGAACAGAAGTAAAATAAATGTTAATGTCCGTATATTTACTGTTTCTCAGCCGCGCGGGGTATATAAACTTGTACATGTCTGTCCGGTCGCGGCGAATTTCTCAAGCCTTCTCGACCTGTTTGGGGCACTGCATTTCGGACAGATGTGTTTTGTTTTAGCACTGGGTTGTTTATTATGCTTGTGACCTTACCATCTTTCCTGTAATAGAGAATTTCCACGTGCTTCTCCTCTTGTCCCCTGAGTGCATCCTTCACTTCTCTGGCAGCAAAGTCGTTTGTTTTTTCACCACAAAGGAAATCGCAGCTGCAGTGCCTTTGAACCAATTCTGCTCTACTGTACCCCGTAAGCTCACAAAATCCATCGTTACAATAAATTATTGGAAGATCAGCGACTTGAGCATTTCCCAGTACAAAGTTTCGATCCGCTACACGGATTTTGGACAAATAAAAGAAAACAAGAAATTAAAAATAGCGCGTTGTAAGCTTACAAGCGATTAAATTCGCGAGCACAGCTGAAATCTACTTACGTGAGCCATCGAATTTCTTTATGATAGTTTGAATAAAGATGTTTTGTGGAGCCACTAAGCCTCGCTTTACTGGCATAGCGATCACAAAACCGCAGTGATAGTATTTCGCCGACCGTGTTTAAGCAACATTGCTTGAATTTTAAGCAAATGCGTTTTCCACATGTTCATGTAAAGCCGTTCCAAGTAACACGCGTTCTGATTGGTCCGCGGGAAATTTGTCTCCTTATGTTGTTAACAGACTTATTGGCCATTGGATTTTTTTCAATGTCACGTTTTACATATGCAATGTATACAACGCTCTATAAGCCCTGCAAAGTTGTCCTTTATTATTCGGTGTTCATTTAAACAGAATCGAAAATTAAAATCGTTATTTGACGTCTTGAAGGAGAAATACTTTTATTATTTAAAGGTATTCTGTGGACGGATTATGCACCTTTCAATCGTTATGTATACATTTATTGTTTTTCAACATCAAAATGTGCCACTTAACAATTATTCCACTGGTCCATTTGACACGACACGCTATTTACAAGTAATTACTTTTCACATTCCGTCAACCTAAATTATAATATAATTGTAAAATATCCGTGAAATACAAAGCGGCTCTTTTTTTAAAAAAAAAAAGATGTTTTCGACGGGAACAACTAAAAACTACCATATAAAATGCGAGGTCGCTTGTGTTGACAATGCGAGGCGATCGCAAATCAGTCGTTCCCTGAAAAATAGCTTCCTGAACCTCAAAATAAACAAAACGTCAAATCTTCATTTATCTTGCCTCTTTATACACGAGTTCAGAATTGTATTACACTTTTTTTAAAATGGACTATTTTACATAAAATAGGATCTAGTTGGCACTTTTTCTCTCTCTCTTTTTAATATTTATCATTTAAAACGGGTAAAATTTTTACAGAAGGCATATCATTATTTTCTTCTATGAATAAGTAAACTGGCTTATATTTGGTATTTTTGTTTAATTTTTGGCTATGCTTTGTAAAACATAAACAGATATCCCGGTGTCTTTTGGTTGTTGAACGAATTGCACCGTGTTTTTTTTCTTAAAATGCCCTTGAAACACTTTTAATGATTCCTAACATGGGGTAGAAATTACCATAGAAATGAATTTTGAGGTAACGTTTGCTTTAATATCTTTTTATCATGCTGAGCTGGTCGGTGTCCGTCTAAAATACTTTTATTAACTTTTACAGTACATGTTCGAGAATTAAGCGCTATAGGAGGCATCTTTAAAACGCATTTCTATGAGGGTATGTTTATAAATTGAGTATCTTCAAAAATTTTTAAGATGTGAAGTTTTATTGATCCCCTGCGCGCGCTATATTAGTGATGGTGGTCTGCTTTTAAATTAGCATAGTCGCCAATTCAAGAATTAATTACTTTTCTTCTAACCCGCCATTACATAGTTGTTTCATAAATTGTAACTTATCCATGTTTTCGATATGTTTTTTTGCTAATATATTCTAACACTTGGGACTCATTTGATCTCATTTTTGTCAGTTGGACTTTCCTGTATTAGCACTGATTTATTCCATTTAACTGACGGGCCTAACATAGTTTTCTTGTAGCTATGCGTTTTTCATTTTTATTTTCAAAAATTTTAAGTTTGGACGCCCAAAACGTCCGAGGTGTAAGTTGAACTAAAAACGTTTATATTTTGAAATGTTTTCTGATCCAAAGTAACGTTACCATGATGGCAACTGATACCGGTCTAGTCCCGGCATTAGATGTTTTTCAATATTTGTCTCCAGAAAACTCAGAAAATATTCACATGTTAACAATGTCTTATGTAATTTTGACATAAAGAGTACAACTGTAATTGTGGTGTTTTTTATTTCAACGTTTTGTAATAATGTCCCCTATCAGAGTTTCGATTTTTGCCGATAGGACAGTGACGCGTGTTTTGAACTCAGAACTCTGCCAATTTTTATGAAATTCTAATGAGCACCTGTTCCTCAGAAATCAGCACATTTCCACTTGAACTGAAATGAATATCGCCCCCCCCCCCCCCTCCCCCTCCCCCGTCACGTAATCTACGTTCTAATCCCACTCACTTCTAATTACTCAGCACGATATCCCCTCAAGAACATTACTTGCAAAGAGCAGCTTGAAATAATGGATATTATTAATTCAGGCTACTTAACGAAGTGCAACGAAGATTCAAAATTATATGAAAGCAACGGCGCGGTGACAATTTTTCCAGCTTGTGAGCTTCTGTATCCAATAGGGTTACCCTTACCCTAATCTTCTTTGGCACTTTTCCCCCTTTTACTCCCTTTCGCGGTCGCCATCTTTCTTCTGTCATGGTGCAACAAAGCACCACGGGAAGATACCATCTCGGTTGCGGCCTGAATTAATAATATCCATAATTTCAGGCTGCTCTTTGCAAGTAATGCTATTCATTATTCTTACGGGGATACCGTGTTGAATTATTCCAATCAGGAGCCAGGGTCACCGATCGGCCCGCTGCTCCAACTGTGAACTCATCCTCGAACCCAGTGTCTTCGTTTCCCTTGACCAGCGGTCGCTCGTTTCGTCAAGCTTGCGCAGGAGCGAAGACTCGAGGTACGAGATTGCTGGGTGATGTCGCAGCTCTTAGAAGGTCTCACACCATTGGCTTGTCACCCTTAGAGATAACAATAGGACAAACAATACAACAATGGACCCTCACCCTAAAAACAATAGCAGCTGTGTTTTACAAGGCCAATGAAAATAGAGGCTTCTAAGAGTTGCGACCCTACCGAGATTGCTGTGAACTCTGTGTCATACGGTCAGCGTGCTTTCTCTTACTTGGCTACACCTGCTCTGTCAAACCCTCACCCGAACAATTTAAAAATGCTTCTTCCTTATCATCTGTTAAAACAGTTTTATTTTGGAGAGTTTTTGACTTATTTATCTATTTTATGTGTTTAGTTTTTATATGTAGTTTTCTTTTATTTGACGTTGCCAGCGCATTGAGTTTTTTGACTGAATACGCAAATAAAAACATTCTTCTAGTAGTAGTAGTAGTAGTAGTAGTAGTAGTAGTACTAGTAGTAGAAGTAATTAAAGCAATTAACATAATACCGTGAGGGGTCGTGTACTTGTCTATAATAAAACAAGAAAAATATATAATACCTTCCGCCTTATTATTATTATTTTTATAATAAACATTAACTTTGTACTATCTTTTTTTAGTCTTTTATTGATATATTTTTCATATACATGTAGGTATACATACATTTTAAAGGCTTTGTAAAGGAATTTACTGTAAACTTATAAATTGTGTTTTATAATTAAAGTTCTCTATTTATTAATAAAATTTTTTTTATTAATATTATTGTTATTATTATTATTATTATTATTATTAGTGTTAGTAGTAGCAATTATAGTAGTAGTAGTAGCAGCAGCAGCAGCAGCAGCAGCAGTAGCCGAGTAGTAGTAGTAGTAGCAGCAGCAGCAGCAGCAGCAGCAGTAGTAGTAGTAGTAGTAGTAGTAGTAGTAGTAGTAGTAGTAGTAGTAGTAGTAGTAGAAGAAGCAGTAGTTATAGCAACTGGACTGAGTGGAATACAATTCAGGGAGTAATCGGACGATATGAAATTTGTAATCTTCTTAATCTCGAATTTTGTTATTGATACGATTAATTAGTAATTGAACTTTGTGTCGTACAATTAAGGGATAGTCGTGCAATAATGATACCTGACCTGTCAGTATCACAGCTAGAGACTTTCCTATAATCAAAGAATCGACAACATTGAGAAATACAGGCTTGTTTATATCTTAATTTTGATTTAAAAGGAAAAATCTCACAGGCACGTACTTGGGACGACCCTTTTCTAAAGTCGGGCTAAATTGCTTTTTGCGACGAGCAGGATTTCTGCTAGGCCTGTCACCTTTTATAACGATTTTTTTCAATATATCTCTTCTTACCTTTCAAATACACAAGTAATTTGAATCGTTAAATTTCAATATTGATCCGTGTTTATGTTAAAATAAGCGGCCACCCTACTTAAGCGGCCAGTTATCAAAGTCCCGAATTTATTGTCCCTACAATACTGCAAATAAAACCCCTATTAATTTAAGCGGAAAAACATCTTATCGTGACATAAAGACGCAGTGTGTGAAACGAGACAAGTGATAGCAAACTGGGGAATTACAAAAAGTTTACATCCCAATGATGACCCGACCGACTGATCGAGTGCTCATTTGCATATCTGTCCCCGTATCAATATCTCGTTTCTAAACGCTTCGCGTATTCACGAGATAAACACGGGCAGGCAAAAGTCACGGGTAAGATTGTTAGATCCAAACAGAAAAGAAATCGCAGCCAATCATAATTTTACTTGCCGTTTGACAGATCACACCGGTGAATTGTACAGCTTTCCGTACCTACGAAAAGCATAAAGTTTCTTTTATGTACCACATATCAGTTGGCTTATATATGATTAATCGAACCGTCCTTCGTTCGTAAACAACTTAGTCGCCCTGACTGATTAATAATAAATACAATATAATACAGCACAGACAATATGCGGACCCGGGGGGGACTCCCATATAAAACTGACGGGGGTGCTCGTCGTACCTTTTAGGGGTCAAAATTTCTAGATTGGTACCGCTTAGGGTACTTAAATCTAAAATGACCACCGTTAGAATTATCGCGGTACCTTTTAAGGTATGAGCCGAAAAAATATGACCGATTATGACATGTGTTGTTTTAGAATTGGTACCTCTTAGGGATAAAAATTATTTTGAGCCACGCCCATCAGACGAGATTCTGGTACCTTTTAGGGTGTTTTTCGAAAATTTCCGACGAGCACCCCTGTCATTTTTATATGGGAGTCCCCCCCCCCCCGGGGATGCGGATGGCGTTCTCGTTTCTCGAACGCAATACCTCAGTGAAGTTCCGACCGTCCATGTCCGATCATGACATTTCCACGGTACCGAGATTTTTCTTGGGCCAGTATATAGTTTTAATTGTTAATTGCCAGCCGGTCGTGTTTAACTTATCTTTTTTTTAGCCCGCGATTAGTAATTCATGTAATTTTACTTCTTAATTCGCAAAATTTTCATATAATTTTTTTAATTGGGAATTTTAAGACCATGTGATTAGCAGTTTATAGATAACTTTAGCACGTACGTTATCCTACTCTATGAATTGAATGCATAATAAACTAGATGAAAGGCCGTGGTTACATGCACTAGGCAAGTTTTAATAAAACGGTGTTACAACATCGAGAAGCCGTTTCAATTCCAGAGGAACCCGGGTCACCTTGAGACTGTTAATAATCGTTGTCACTATTGTAACGCGGCAACTTTCAAAGAGAATTACAACGCTATTTATAGCGCCTCGGCTGAAATATCGTGTTTTCACGATAATGGCCAAGATCATGCTTTATGAACAAAAATACAAAAAGAAATATGAACTATAAAAAGACAAAACTGATAACGACTGGAAAACTCAAAATTCCACCAGAATGGAAACTTTGATTTCTTGACCGCCTGTCACGAAATCAAAATTGACGAACTTGTAAACCAGCACTTTTTCTCCAAACTACTGCTTCTGTTTTGCTCTATACTCTTTTTATCCATTAGTTGAATATTTGGTGTCATTTGGCGATATAACATGGAGATAAGTAAATATAATTTCGTTTGTTCGGCGGTACAGAGTCCTTTTAACCTAATTAGCACTTATGAAGCACATGACCAATCTAATACCTGCGCTGAAAAGATGTTTTCTTCAAGTGGGTTATTTAATTGTACAAGCAAATGTGGGAAAGCTTGAGAAATGTAAGGCGCACTATTGTAAACGTCCGAAATTAGAAGGCTTAGGCGATAAAAAGTCGCACAGTTCTGATCAGTAATAATTTTTTTCATTCGCAAAGATAAAAGTGTTCTCAAGGTAATCTCGAAAGTAATTTCTTTTCTGTTTCTCATTTCAGCTGTCATTTGGCGATTTTTATCACCTCTCTCTTGTTGCTTTGATCTGCCGTTCGGCAATATTGGGACTTAAGATTCATGTTTACCGTTCTTCTTATTTCAGTTTCGGCGAGCTATTCAAAGACCGTCTAATCTCTCCGTAGTTTCTGCATGATGCCTTTGTTTATAATTCTTATGACAGAGAGAAAACAGAAGTTTATTTTGTCAAAGCTTAAAACCGTCTTCGCACTGTCTTCGTGTCATCGCTGCTTATAGCACAGGGAGCCCATACAATCTGTTTGTGTAACATAATGACCGTTTGTAATTTTATAGGAAATGTATGGGATTTACCTAAATTTCATATTATGGCGACGTGTGGGTATCGCCAAATGTATGTACTGATCAACGCTAAATAAATGTTAAATTACCTTATTTGTTGTGTGTTGTCGTCCTTTTGCCGTAAAAGTGATATTTTGAGCGATTTTGAAGGATTCTGAGTTCGCCATTGACTGTACGTCTAAGAGAGTCCTTCTCGTTTAATTTATTTTAAGACGTACAGTCAACGGCGAACTCAGCAGAATCCTTCAAAATCGCTCAAAATGTCACTTTTACGGCAAAAGGACGACAACACACAAGAAATAAGGTAATTTAACGTTTATTTAGCGTTGATCAGTACATACATTTGGCGATACATCGCCATAATATGAAATTTAGGTAAATCCCATACTACAAATACATACAAACGGTCATTATGTTACACAAACAGATTGTCTGGGCTCCCTGTGTTTATAGTTTGCAAACTTTATTATCGTTGTTACAACTTTGTTACAACGCTGTTACAACGGTGTTAGGCGCTAGATGGAACCACAGCCAATTCACTGTTCAGTGTCGTGGCTCTCTTATACCTCGTATACTAACCACAGGATACAGTAACAATCCTCCAATTCCATTGAGTGCAGTCCCTTCCAACCTCTTCTTCCGGCTCGAGAAAACCGGAAGTTATTGAACTCGGTTTCACCAACATTTGTCAGTGAACATGTTCGTTTTATGAACTTAGGCGGTTAGTTCTTGTTGCGTCGACGAAGGAGACGCTTCCTAATCTTGTCGGCTAGGCGGAACGAATCGAGAAAAGTGTCGGTACCAAATCGGCGCCATCTTGAAACGTCACAACAGTATCCAGCATTCTTAGCGCGTCGTCTAGGCTAAGCGGAACGAATCGAGAAAAGTGTGGTTAGCATGAGATTCTATCCACCAACACCACCTCGGACACCTTATTGAGACTTATATAACGGAGTAACCGGTTAGCTTTCAGTTGATGTTAGGGGTAGCAGTTTATATAGTTAAATTTAGGACTAAGCAACCCGAGAAGCTAGGTGGTACAGTGGTACGATAGGCTACGTTAGCCTAAGCCTAGCTGAGGTCACAGGTTCAATCCTGAGTGGAGATTTTAGATTTTCTTTTTTACACTTAAAAACTTATTGAAAATAAAATTCTAAGTGTCGACATTACGTTATATAAGTCTCAATAAGTGTCCGAGGTGGTGTTGGTGGATGGAATCTAATGCTGACCGAAAAGTGTCGGTACCAAATCGGCGCCATCTTGAAACGTCACAATAGTATCCAGCACTCCCAGCGCGTGGAAATCAGGCATCATCCTGGGGAGCTGGGGTTCCGAAATGTCACATGTGAATAATCTATTTGTCTTGATTTAGTTTCGGATATTTTCCCGATTTTGGAATCGTACGGCTCAATATTTCAATGCCTACTAAAAGTACGCAGTGGAAAAATTGGACGAAGGTTCTTCTCCGGACCAAGTAAGTTGTTGGGTCTCTTTGGAAGTTACAGATTTTCCTCGCTACCGTTCTGGTATGTGTTGAATGTTCTATCTTGATTTTGCTGTGGTTCTCTGCCTGATTTGGGAAGCTTTCACCTAAATACCGACGTCGTTCTTCGCGATGTTCTACGGTACGGTGCAATTCGCTTATGTCTTGTAGCAATAATTCACTGACCGGCCGCGCCAGGCGAACGCAGATTAACTTTACAGTGCTCGAAATTGCGCCTGTATCGTACGGTGGCCCATAGGGACAAAACACTTCCCAGAATCCAAAACACTTCCCAGAATCCAAAAACACTTCCCAGAATCCAAAAACACTTCCCAGAATCCAAAACACTTCCTAGAATCCAAAAACACTTCCCAGAATCCAAAACACTTCCAAGAATCCAGAACACTTCCCAGAATCCAGAACACTTCCCAGAATCCAAAACACTTCCCTGAATCCAAAACACTTACGGCAGAACACTTCCCAGAATCCAGATCCAGGACAGGAGGCCTGGTTACCAAGGAAACGAGGTTTTCGCGCGAGGATTCATTGAGCCGTAAAGCTGCAAGCAAAGCAAGGTGAGCTTTAAGGTAATATAAAGCTTAACAAACATCAATAGTAGTATTTGAAATAAATGAGTTAACTATAAATTATATATGGTATCCTTTTATTTCCTTGCTAAGCAGCGTAGAGGACGTATTTCGATCTCAAACCTAACTAAAGATCCAAGCATGTTAACCTATTGTGCATTGTGCTTGATAATGAAAACCGATACTAAGGCGGCTGCCTTCTTTAAGACTGAATACAGATGACTGTTCTCGTGTTTTTGTATCCTTTAAATAAGTAAATCGTTGCAAAACTGAAATACGAACAACTGTACTGCAGTAGGTGAGGGAGTGGGGGGATTTGACTTCTGTGACAGTTTTTGGTGCCATCTTGGTTGGGGGGGGCAAACATAGCTACAATTACAGTAAATGTATGGGAATTTGGCGGACTTCGAGCCTCTGTAACTCTGTAATTTTTCGGATCTTGACTTAGTAAGAATACATCTTTTAAAAGGTATCTTTCATGAGATTCTTTTCGTTAAATATGGTGAACAAAACCAAATTATGACAGCCGCAAACAAAATTTTAAAACTTCACAGAAACCCTTGCAATCAAAACTGCAAATTTGCTGCGAAATTACAAGTGACATAAGAAGATTTCTAATTCAGTTTTTCCAAACGTTGTAGCATTTGTAATGATCTAATTTTCGTATTCTTAGTCAAGATCCGAAAAATGTGAACGGAGTTACAAAGGCTCGAAATCCGCCAAAATCCCATACATTCACTGTAATTGTAGCCATGTTTGCCCCCACCCCCCCAAACCAAGATGGCGCCAAAAACCATCACCGAAGTCAAATCCCCCCACTCCCTCACCTACTGCAGTACAGTTGTTCGTATTTCAGTTTTGCAACGATTTACTTGTTTAAAGAATTAAAAAAACGAGAACAGTCATCTGTATTCAGCTTAAAGAAGGCAGTCGCCTTAGTATCGGTTTTCATTATAAAAAAGCACAAATATGCACAATAGGTTATAATGCTTGGATCTTTGGTTGGGTTTGAGATCGAAATACGTCCTCTACGCTGCTTAGCAAGGAAATAAAAGGATACCATCTATAATTTGTAGTTATCATATTTATTTCAGCTACTACTTTTGATGTTTGTTAAGCTTTATATTACCTTAAGCTTACCTTGTTACGGCTCAATGAATCCTCGCGCGAAATTCTCGTCTTCCTTGGTAGCCAGGCCTTCTGTCCTGGATCTGGATTCTGGGAAGTGTTTTGGATTCTGGGAAGTGTTTTGGATTCTGGGAAGTTTTTTGGATTCTGGGAAGTGTTCTGGATTCTGGAAATTGTTTTGGATTCTGGAAAGTGTTTTTGGATTCTGGGAAGTGTTTTTGGATTCTGGGCAGTGTTTTTGGATTCTGGGCAGTGTTTTTGGATTCTGGGCAGTGTTTTTGGATTCTGGGAAGTGTTTTGGATTCTGGGAAGTGTTTTTGGATTCTGGGAAGTGTTTTGGATTCTGGGAAGTGTTTTGTCCCTATGGGCCACCGTAGTATCGGGCGCATTTGCGACTAAAGATTTCGCAATTTTGTGACTAAAATTTGTCTAGCTAATAAAGGAATTATATTCAACAGTCTTGTGTCTTACTTGCAACTGGTAGTTGTAATTTTATCTGAAAAATCCTGCGAAATTCATGTTGAATGTTGTGACTTAATCGTCGGTGTCCAAGAAGTTTATCACGGGAGCACTTTTTCAGGCTTTTCTCAGAAATTTCTCATTTCCGGTTCCGGTATTAGTACATGTACTGAGGAGTATGATTTCAGAATCGGAGAAATAACCGAAATGAAATCAAGACAAATATACCATTTATATGTCGTAAAAATCTGACACCTTTCGGAGTACACAGCACGGCAGGATTTTGCCCGATCCCACGGCGATATTGTGAATTTGTTTGATGTCGGCCCGACGTTTCCCTTTTAAACAGTGGCTGAATTAATTCATGAAACTAAGGTACTAGGTCAAGACGAGGTGCCACGGGATAAGGAGACGCACTATAATCTATGATTACTACTAGTATAGAATCTATACTATGTACTCTTTATCATTGTTTTTGTTTTATACTGCTTTTGCTCTGTTTTGAAATATTAAAATCTTTGCCGTCTGTGGCAACTGGCAAGTAAAAAAAAGATCGCACCCAGTCTTTGAACGTGCGCGCACATACACGTACGGACGGGAAGATCTGGAGCCTAGTCAATCAAAATGGCGGACGAAGAGAGTGGATATGTGCAAGCACGCTTTACAACGAAACAGACACGGTAAGGCTAGGAAATCGTGGCTTTTGATCATGTGAATAAGGGAATTATCTTAGCCTAGTTCTTAATTGACATTCCTCAATCCAAATTAAGCTTAAGATCTTCTTATGTTGATATATTGTTGTCGTATACATGTTGTCATGAAACTCACGTGGGAAATGCAGCCGTTTTATAATGTCGTTTAATAGTAATGTGTGTTAGAAGTCTTCAGTTTAAGAATAGTCTTTTTTAAAGAAGACATTTTGCAGATTTTGACAAGATTTTTGAGCATTTATATTGTAAGTGCCTTTTAGATAAAAAATTATTCTAGTTATTAATAATTGTACTTTGTAACTTTTGAAACAAATGATTAATAAAAGACATTGTTATTATTATTATTATTATTATTATTAATCGCCACCAAAGAAGTATAACTGTACAAATTACAAGCTTGAGCTTGTAATTAACAAAATACAACAAAATGCAAGTAATACGAGTTTACAATATATGCAAGATATAAATACAAAGCGATGACAATGAAATGTTACTCCATAATGGTTACAAAGACAAACTAATTGCTGCGGAACGAGCGCAGCGAGTGAGCAGCAACATAATCAGGATTTAAGAGAAATATATGAGAAAAAAATATAAGCTACGAAAAATCTCAAATTGATCGATTTTTACCAGAATTCACTGCGCCACGAACACATTTTGGGCCGGAATGCACTGCGCCACGAACAATAGCCTCGCTTTTATAAGCTTAAGACTTGCTTTCCTTGGTGATTCAAGCTGTTGGCTGCAAGATTTGTAATATTTTAGTCCAACATGTCCCAGTCAAAATCGGAACTCAATTGTCGAAGGCTACCGCGAGTTGAGCGAGGACTGTGAGGCATGGCGATAGGACCGTTGGATAGCAAAGATTTTCGAAGATTGTACGGGATAAAAGACATTTATTTTGAAATCACTCCAACAGCGGTCGATGAGACTTACTGAGCTGAGCGCGTGGGGACGCGAAACCTGAGCTGAGTGCGCGAAGATGCGAACACGATACGGCTAGCTAGTAACGCAACATACTTAACTCAATAGTTAACTTAAATTTTCACAACTACCTCGTGGTGAACGCGTCCTTAGCTCAACAATATTCTACACACATTGCAAGAACTTGATGCGTGAATTGACAAAATTAGTCTTAATATCAGCTGGAGTTTTCGTCGATTCATCCATCCAGTTTACATTATTTTGCTTCCCCTCAAAAAACGAAAGACAAACTTCTGTAATACCAGTGAGACGATAAAACAGCATAATTACAAGTTACAACAAATTTACCGCAGCAATAATTACTATCTTTTGGATACACTAGTACATAGCATTATAAAGTTATCAAGATAAATGTTTAAGTTTTTAAATTGTAAATTGTATATTTATTATTTAGAGAATAATGATTAAATATATAGACTCCATCATTACCTGTGTTACCAGAATCAGATAAAAAAATATAATGTACTTATTGACTAAGTGGCAGGGCCGGATGGGAAAATATCTGGCTCGAGGTCATGGCGTACGGACTGAGCACAGCGAGGTCTGTGTGCCACGACCGAGAGCCAAATATTTTCCCATCTTGCCCGACCTAACTTAGGCAATACATATTTTATCATATGACCAATTTGGAGACAAAATTACTTGAAATTTTAAGGCGCAAGGCCGTCCGCTTTTGTAGTAGGTCCATACAGCTTTTTCCGGCCCCGCTTGCGCAAATGCGTACGGCCCTCATACGGGTCTTTCATCAATGGTTTTGCAAAGATGTTTGCAGGGCCATACAGGTCATATGATAAATAATCATTTGTTTTGTGCGATGAAAAAGTATTAAAAGTTGAAGTTACTACGAAGGAATTTTAATGTCACTTGTAAATCTGTAAATATTTTAGAAATTATTTTTTAGTTTTAAGTTCTTAGTTAGGTGTCACCAATTAGCTCAATTGGAAAATTGAACTAGAAAACTTTGACACAAATAAAGTTTGATCATATAAAGGTGGTTTGATACCCTGCGAGCAGAGCCTCTTTCGATCCTCCTAGAAAAATCCTCCCGATTTTTCTAGGAGGATCGAAAGAGGCTCTGCTCGCAGGGTAGTGGTTTGAAAGCCTAAAAATGAAACTAAAAACCCATAAGCTATACCTTTTTTTAGTGGGGCTTAATTTTTATATACACGAGTGTTATGTTTACGGTTTAAAGCTTATTATATTATGTAATTACAACATTCTCTAATTAATACAGGTATGCTGTACCAGACACTCCATTCTCTGTGCCCGTAAAGGTTGGATGTCAAGAACTGAATGAACTTATCAGTAGCTTGCTGTTAGCAAATGGTACATACTGGCTTGTGCTTGGAGACTGTAGCTATAGAACTTGGACATCCATGTTTGTTTTCTCTTTGATTGTCCTGTCAATACCCGAGGTAGTTGGGAAGAAACAGGGTGTTTTGTTAGTGAAGTAAATTATACATCAGCTGTTGTTAGAAACCATCCAAAAAAAATTTGAAATGAAGTATTGCATAAATACATGTACATCCATAAATTTGCAGACTGGCTACAGTATATTATATGTTGTGGTTCAAATTTTTCCTTGGTTTGAAAATTTTCAAACCAGTTCAATTTTATTTTTCCTTTGTCTCAGATTCATTATCATATTCTGAGACAAAGGAAAACAAAAATCAAACTGGTTTAAAATTTTTCAAACCAAAGACAAATTTGAACCACAACATATACTTAGTACATTTCTGACTATAATGCGATATAACTTATTTATGTGAACAAGTGCTCAGGGAACTTACACATGTACAATGCAACTAAACTGGCTTGAATTTTGAACAATCCAAGAGCTGGGGTCGCAACTGGCCTACCTAAAATTTTGACGTTTTCCACTCTCAAATTGTGTTTTTTTTTACCAGAAATTAGCATGCTGTTGCAAAGATAATGGCTGGTTAACATTAACTGAATTAAAAGAGATTAAATTAGGCCAAAACATTCCACATTCTTTAGAAAGGAATGTTCTGACCTTTGTGCTTAACAATAGGAAGGGTGTTAAATCAAGCATGAGTGCCTTCGATGAAATAAAATTGATCTGTAGCATAATGTAACTTTTTTTATGGCTGTTTCATTAGTTTATTTCTCCATTTTAGAATCAGAGGTATCTGAGTCTGAAACTGAAAATGAGAGGAATTTTCAGTTTGATTTTCTCATTGATGCAGTCTACCTCCACGACACACTAGACAAACACTTGAAAAGCCACAATATCTCCACAGTAAGTGAATTCCCTTTTAGTTTACTGTAATAATTAATGCAAATAAATTGTTTTACTATTTTGTTATTCAGGGTTCGTACATGTAGTTTGTAGTTTAACCTTTCCTTGTGAACGCCTCCATAATACAGACACCTCACTATTACAGACAGTTTACTCTGTCCCAAAGAGAACAAAACTTATGCAAACTCTAACTCCAATAACTCTTTAATATGGAAATTTAGATCTGTTTCTTCGGTGTCCGTAATAAATTATGAGGTTTAAATACTAGACTATAATATTACAGGTCTGTAGTTGCATTATCCCGCCTGTGTGTAAAGTATTTCACCATGCTCGTGAGTGAGCCATGTTTTACTCGTGATATAACTCTTACATTCCACTTTTTATTGCAGGAAAGTGTCATAGAAATAGAATATGTTGAGAAGCATCCAGCTCCACGACCTGACAACTGTCTTCTGCATGATGACTGGGTCAGCTCTGTGGCTGTCTGTAAGAAGTGGTATGTATATACATGTCAGTGTTAATTATTAGAAATGCATGTCAGTAAATGACCCCTGTTTAAACTTAGCAACCAAACTGGACATTGCAATGGGAATCAAGAGGCTGTAAACATTTCAAACCTAGAATTAGAAATCAAACCATGAATTACTAAGGGATGTTTATACAAATCTTTAAAGGTAGTGTGCATGTCTTGCCTAAAAATGGAGAAGTTGCAAAATGTTGGAATTTTTATGTTGTGGTTGAAATTTTTCTTAATTGGTTTTTGTTTTCCTTTGTCTCAGAATAATATGATAATTAATGGATCAAGACAAAGAAAAATAAAATATAAACTGGTTTGAAACCACAACAGATACATTGTTCATTGAAAATGCTCATCTCTCCAGTTAAATATAAAAAATTAAAGAACATTTCAAGTATGCATGAAACTGTCAGAAAGGGTTATCGAACAAAGTCTGTTATTATGACTAGCACATTGTAAGTACATGTAAACATCATGAAATACATGACATGTAGTGCATGTTTTTGGTTTTGTTTAATATTTGTTTTTGTTTGTTATTTTCAGTATTCTGAGTGGCAGCTATGATGGAAATGTATATGTATGGGATTTCAGTGGTAAGTTATATCAAATATGTCTAAAATAAAAGCAAAAATGCATATCATGAGAAAATATTTTGGGCCGCTATGGCCCCCAGGACACCCTACACTGTATGTATCTTTTCAAAAAAATTTCTTCTGTTTGAAGATAGAAGATTTGTTGACCTGGTTTAAATCCTTTCAGTCATATTTACAGGACCCAGTCATAATTTTGGCAAGTGAGTCCCTTTAAGGCCAAAAATCCAAGATTTCAGTGAAAATTTTCCAAAAAAAGTACTTAGGACGTTATTGCAGAAAGCCCTTCAATTTGTCTGATCCATAATTGGCTCTGGGACTTGAAAAGGGTTATAAGCTTGTTGCTTATCTGATCTTTATAATGCTGTGTGATAGGTACCTGTGTTTTGACATATGATGGACACACAGCACCAGTGAAGAGTGTGTGCTGGATTGATGTTGGTAAGTGTCAAAATTAATTAACTTTAATAGGAAATTTTGGGTGACATTGATATTTCGCACTTGGTGCCCAAGCTCTCTGAATGCAGCCTTTTGGAGGTACCTGTGCCAAAAATTGGGCATGGTGCTGGAGGACATTCAAGACCAAGACCTGGTACTCAGGCACTGAATATGGGCATGGCACTATTCTGCACATGAACAACGTCAGTGCCCAGGAAATTTACCCATAACCCCTTTCTCTTAGTTGTTATTTTACTCAAAATTCCCTGCTCTAATTTCACTTTCCAAAAATAGTGGATGATCAAAAATAGTGCAAATCGCTGATTTGAAGCCAATTAAATGATTTGATAAAAGGAAATTGCAGAATTGCAACATTGATGTCTGGCTGTTACTGTCATTAGTCTAGGCGATCACGATGCTAATGGCTGTTGAGATTTTTAGTCAAATATTTTGTCAGCGAGCTCAGTCTATTGTTTGTTCGTTCAGTTGATGTTGTCAATGATGATCACTGAGTGATCAAAATCATGTATTTATTAGAGAATACAAAATATTGAAATCTCCACAAAATACCAGGTTATAGGCATTATTTTAAAACAACTTGATGCCAAAGCTTGATGCCAAATTTTTAATAAAACTTGTCTGCATAACCTTCACTCTTGTAGGTGATGATGTGGGTTTGTTTATCAGCTCTTCTCAAGACCAGTCCATTCGGCTCACTCAGGTTAGGTTTCTAGAGTCTCTATGACTTCCGTTTTTTTCAAGGGAGGGGTGGGGAGGATTTGTTGGTTTGTAGCAACAAACCAACGTGCTACATAAAGAGACACATAACCAATCGACCTAATAAATCCTAGTTCCTTCAGAATAAACATAAGAAAATTTTGTCCAACAGTTATTGGATGCTATTACTGGAATGATATCCCAATGTCCATATGCAAGCAAACTAAACAACAATTTAAAAGAGTACTTTTAATTACCAATATTATTTTGCTCAGTATTAATCACTGTATCAATCTAATGTTTCTATTCCTTTCTTAGTAGTGTGTTCTCTTTTTCTTAAAAAAAATTGTAATTTAGTTATAGGGCAATAATTAGTTTACCTATATCTTGCCCTTCTCCATTTTTTTTTTCTATCTTGATAACTTCAAAAAATGTTTGTAATAACAATAAATGGAGTAAATAAAAAAAATCGACCTAATAACGGTTGAAATGTCGCAATCAACATCTCAAAGTGACTTCATCGCGAGACAAACGAACAAGCGTTCACCTATCTTACACACCACAATGAACAACAACCACATTTTTAATGTTTTTTTTTTTGCTGTTGATAGTGGTCTCGTGACAAGAGTAAAGCAGAGTGTATTCATGTTTGTAAAGGACACACCCAGAGTGTAGATACAGTATCAGTGGACTCTTCTAAAACAAAGGTGATTGTATGTTCACTTTGAATTTACTGTACAGTCATGTAAATTGAATTTACTGTACATTTTAGTACATGTACTATACCTTGCCTTTTTTTTGTCTCAAACACTCAAAGTGACTAAACAATACTTTTCTCTGGTGGGAGAGAATCTTGAAGGACTCGCTGTGGTTATATTATTTTGAAGGTGTCTTTACAATATATAAAGCTTTCATCTTTAGTTGCAACAGGACTACCATGTAAAGCCATCAAAATGTGATGAACAGTACAGCAACTTACAGCATCATGTCTTTGTATATGTTGTAGGTTAAAATTATTTTAGGTTAAAATTAATTTAAACTAGGTTAATTTTTATTTTCCTTTGTCCCAGATTCATTAACATAACCTCAGAAAAGGAAAATAATAATTAACCTAGTTTTAAATAATTTTAAAGGGGCTATGTCGCGAGGTGTCACGCAAGCTACAATCTTGAAAAATGTCCGGTGGCTGTTTTTCAAGTTTACGCCATCATCGTCGAATCCATTTAATCCTCCAGTGCTGTGTTCCCCAAATGGTCTCAGATTTTTCACATATGTAAATAATCTATTTGTCTTGATTTTCGCCTGGTTATTTTTCCGATTCTGAAATCATACGGCTAAATTTCTCAATATGTACGAGTAGCGATAGAAATCAGTTGACCATGGAATGTCATGGACGAAGGTTCTTCTTCTCTGTTGGCTAAATATAGTACACTTCAGCATATTAACATGGTACCAGAGTCTTCGCTTTGTACTTCTTTATCGCCACAGACAAACCTAACATTTTTCTCATTTTGTTTCGCTTGAGAAAAGAGCGATGAAATTGTTGGACTTAAATCAAAACAAGCAATAGCTCTTGTGTATGTGACCACTGGTTCCGTTTTGAGTCCTGTTTCGTATCAGCGAACAAAAGAATTTTGACAGATAAAAGTGTAAATTAAAGGTACTAAAATTAGGCAAAACCTCGCGACATAGCCCCTTTAACCTAAAATAATTTTAACCTATGACATATACATGTATGATAGTGTACATGTACATGTAAATGTGCCTTTATGCCTGAAATATTGATATGAATTTATTTGATTTCATATGAATTGATTTGTCCAGGAACAATTTGCAATACTCCACTCTGTTGTTGTATTCAGCTTGCTGCATGTATATCAGTATGTAGGAATTACAACTGTGTCATTTACATGTACAATCCAGTAATTACTAGTTAAGATTACAACTGTGTCAATTTACAATCCAGTAATTACTTGATTGCAACTATCCTATTTACAATCCAGTAATATTACTATTAAGTAATGGTCCTAGTAAGATCTAGGCAACCCAACGGCAAGGAATGCAGAAAGGTGTTAATTGTGATATTGTTGAAACCGTCCACCTCATTGGCTAAAACATGAAAATCTGGGATATACTTCATGGTGGGTTTTAATCTATGCACATCAAAGAATCCGGCACTTATTTAGGGCTAAAAACTCATTTTAAAATGGTTAGCTTTTATTTACTGTTATGGATATCACTACCCATAACAGGAAATAAAAGCTAACCATTTTAAAATGAGTTTTTAGGATCCCTATATGGTGTGTTAGCATGAAGTATATACCGAAAATCTACTATCACTTCATCAGGTAGCACATTTATTTCTCTCTAGTTTACTTATTGATTCCCTTTTAGTGAAAACTATTCTGAGTTTTAATGCAGCAAAATGTCTATGTGGGAAACATGGAAAATCAGAAGCCTTTCTTGGCCATTGTTTTGGAGTCTCATGATTGGATAAAATCTTGTAACACAAAAGAAATATCGCTTTAAAATAAAGTTTCAGTACATTTTATTCCAAAAACGTGTTGTCCATAGGTTGATGTATTGTCAGTAAGAAAATCTAAACAATCTTATGTGGGGAAAGTGAAATGCCGCAGAACAATAGAGGATTGCCTAGTTCTTACACGCATTGTTACTTAAAGTACATGTACTATATTTTTGCATCTTACTAAGTACTGAGTCAAACCTCTGTTAAGCAGTCACCCTTGAGGAATAAGCCAACTGACTGCTTAATAGAGGTTGACCACATAAAAGAGGTGTTCTAACATTTAGCATGTAAATTTTATGGCAAAAATTGAACAAGAATGTGAAATTGCTCACATGATGTATATTTGTGGGTAGGTACTATTTAAATCAATATTTGGTATTTAATAAAGTGTTTTGTTGTTGTTGTTGTTGTTGTTATTGCCAACAGCATTGCAAAATGTGATAAATAGAAATAAAGTAGTTGCATGTTCAAGGAAGTTGATGCCTTGGGCTATCGGATTTTATAATGTTGTTCGTAAGGCAAATCTTTGTTGTAAACCACATCAAAAGTTTTGCCATCACATTCAACATGAACAGAAACAATCAGTTATAGTTGTCTGTGATTTGGGGCAGCGTAGCCACCTGAAGCAAGCCACTTATACTCTGTTAGTGCAAATGAGAGTTCTTCTTGACCATTGAACTAGGTGACCATTTAATAAAGTTGAAATACGGTCAAAATCGCCAATTGGAAAATCTAAAAATGGTGAACACATCCGCTTAATAGAGGTGACTGCTTAAAAGAGGTCAAGTTTACAGTAAATATGGGGGGTGATTTCCAGGGATTTCATAAGTGACTGCCTAATAGAGGGTGTCCGCTTAAAATAAAGGTTTAACAGCTACTGTAACTATTTTAATTTGTTTCTTAGTTTTGCAGTGGCTCATGGGATAAAACATTGAAAATATGGTCTGCTGGTAAGTTTGTTTTAAATTATTAATTTAGTGATTTTTATTGTAATAAAGAAAATGAGTACAAGTCATTCTGTTGTTGCTAGCTACAGTTATAATGTCAAAGCTACCTGCTTTACATGACTTTTTAAGGGACAGGTTTTATATAGATGGGGGGGGGGGGGGGGGGGGTTGCAAAACATACCATGTTCAATTCTCCACTACATGTAGAATAATTGATATGTACTGGAAGCATAACCAGCTTATGTTGAATTTTTAAAATGTGCACTTTTAAATTGTGTTTTTTGAGCCCAGAGAGCACCCTCTTGCTAATTAGTTATGACAGGTTCATGTATTAAGTTAAAGTAAAAAAAAGCCAATCAGGCCAGAAGATCCTGTATTTTTACAAAAGAAAACAACTGAAAATACAATGTGGTTACCTGAACCACACTTTGCATGTATGATTCTTCAGGTTAAACATTTTTTTTTCCAAGAATGTGGGATGTTTTTGTCTAATTGAATCCCTTCACTTCAGTTAATGTTAACCTGAGCCATTAGCAAAAGAATGTTTTTTGGCTGAAAAAAATTAATTTTGAGCGTGAAATTGTTCAAAAATTTAGGGTGTTTCTTGTGTTGCGGAAGCCATTGTTGGTTAGCTGTTGTGTTGTGGTATGTATTGTTCAGTGTCTTTTGAATCTTTTGTTTTGCGTCATTCGGTGATCACCGTCCACAACACTAAGAAACTACCAAAATTTAACATGGGCTTTTTATGCCCCTTGTCAGCCCTTCAATAAACACTGTGTACATCAGCTTGTATTCAGTTGCAGATCCATCAGCATCAGATGAACCAGATGATGATGGCAAAGTTAAGAAGAAGCAGAAGACTGCAGTCTCCAACAAACGAAAACCAACCACAAGGGTAAAGTAGAAACCCCTGAATGGGCATTTTAGCATGAAATGCTTTGGCTGTTAGCACATCTACAATTCTATACGTTAGGTGGTTTTCACGTTGCATCACGGCGGCCATGTTGGTGCACACCTACAAAAGAATTTCAATGAACTTCTTTTGTTATGTGCACCAACATGGCCGCCGTGGCCTTTATTATTTGAGTCCCACAGGACTGAAGGTAACGTGAGTGAAAACCATCAATACTAGGTATCTGATAGGAACATGGGTGGCTTAATTTATTGCAATTACAATTTTTTGAGTAATATTAAGTATCTGCTTCGGATTCCTCTAACCCATACAGATCTGTCGCCTGGAGAGAGAGAGAGAGGGGGGGACTCCCATATACAATAAGCCATTTCCGAGATACGTTACGCCTCGTTGTCAAAGCGAGACTAGGTGCACAACCTTTCATATGAAAATGAGTTTTCATTCACATGCAAATGAAACTCATTTTCATATGAAAGGTTTCGCACCTAGCCTTGCTTTGATAGAGAGGCTAAAGGCAACTCGGAAATGGCCTATTGATGGGGATGATCATCACATATTTTTGAAAAACCCTTAAAGGTACTATGAGAATCTTGTTTTGTCGGTGTGGCACAAATTCATCGTTATATTTTTCGGCTCACTACCCTAAAAGGTACCGCGATAATTCTAACAATAGTCTTTTTTTATAGATTTTAGTACCCTAAGAGGTACCAATCTACAAGTTTTGCCCCCTAAAAGGAACAACGACCACCCCTTGCCATCCCCCCTGATCTGTCACTCATATCTTATCAATTACTTGTATTGCGTGACTTACATGTATCACGCGGTTGCTTTGTTGATTCCTGTGCAGACACCGTTGATGACGTTATCAGGTCACACAGAAGCCATCTCCAGTGTACTGTGGATGGACCAGAACACGGTGTGCAGTGCAGGCTGGGATCATTCTATTCGCATCTGGGATATCTCGGCCGGCGACAATAAACAGACCCTAGTATGTTTAATGCAATAATGTTTTTTTTATTATATGGCAAACTATCAGTCCACGATGGAAAGGAGCATTCTGATTGGTTCCCTGAGCGGTCCGAATTTTGCAATACGGACCGCTAAGATGGACCGCTGACGAACTTATTTCGCCGAATTTCTTTTATGAAACAATGAACAAATGGAAATTAAGTACATGTAGAAACATTTTTCCTCATGTTTGGTGGACAATTTTAGTTAAACTTTTCGCAAAATTGCTTGAAAAATGCAAGAATATGCTTAGCTTTGGCGCGCGCGTTACCCGAGAATGGTTGCGTTAATTTATCGGCAAATTTTTAAAAACGCCATTATAATAAAAACTTTATTGAACTAGCTTGTTCGGTCCGTATTGGGAAATATTGGTCTCGTTCTTTTTTTGCAAGTTTATGGACCTCGCCTTTGGCTCGGTCCATATTTTTCCCAATACAGACCTCACGCTAGTTCAGTAACGTCTATATAGTTGACTAATAAATGCTTTTTCTCACTTTCAGAATAGTTCGAAGGTATTTTGCAGCATCTCTTACTCTCCTCTATCAAAACTTCTTCTGTCTGGCAGCACAGATCGACATGTCAGACTCTGGGATCCAAGAACAACCGGTCAGTCAGGAAAAACAACATAATTAACAATATTAGTATATTATTAAGGAGACGGGAAATGATAATATAGAAACTGAAACCATTTCTTGATTTACCTCATTTTCAAAAATAGTAAAAATGACATCAAAATTGAAATCAAATTTTTATATTTTTGGAAAATATACCTTGGGACAATCATCCATATGAATTTGTATTAATGTTTCACTGTATTATTTTATCTACGGACCAAGGAAAGGAACTGCTTAACGGCGTTTTCTTGAAATTGAACAGTCACAGATACAGTGGAATCCCGATTATTCGAATACTCGATTTTTCGAAACTCCCGATTATTCGAACCAAAACTCGTTTCTCTTGGATTTGATTTCAGTCGATACCACCTTAGATTTTTCGAACTCCTGATTTTTCGAACCAATTTCCGTTTCCCTTGGAGCCAAGGGTTTCAAAAATCGGGATTCCACTGTATGTGAATGCCGTTTCCTTTATGATAACCCAAATTAAAGGGTTAACTGCAACCAGTTGGTTGGTAATAAACCAAAACATATATGGTGTATATATGTCTGATTTTCTAACAGTAAGAACTCTGACCTCTCCTTTCAGACGGAGCAGTAGTCAAGCATACTCTGACGTCACATCAAGGTTGGGTCTCGTCAGTGGCCTGGTCACCAAGCAGCGAGTTCGAACTGATTTCTGGGTCATATGATATGACAGTAAAACTCTGGGATACACGGAGGTTAGTAATTTTAAAGAACAATTTGACCATTTTGTCATTAGTGTACTTCTCCTAATGTCAATTGCAAAATGCCCCCATAATCCCTGAAAATGAGAAAACAAAACCCAACCTAACTTTTTTATCGTTCTTTTGTCTCCGTTTGCAAAGTGTGGCTCTTTTTAGTTCACTTTTTAGCTCTAAGAATTTAATTCCTATTTCTTTAGCAACTAAAAGCATTTCTCTCTCCATCAGCCTAAATACACCGCTGTACACAATGACCGGGCACCAAGACAAAGTTATGTGCGTAAACTGGACTCAACAAACTGTAAGTTGACGTAAAAGATGTCTTTCATTCAACTGGCTGTATTTGCAAAGACCACACTAACGAAATCTATTCAGCTATAAAATAATGAAACGATTTGATAAAAAAGCAAGACTGATTCACTAGTTTCCCTACTTTTTTTATCAAATCATTATTGTAACTGTTTCTCTCCAAGCTGGTTGCTTTCAGAATTTTGTGGTATGCGATTTTATTGCGTCGACGAAGGAGACGCTTCCTAATCTTGTCGGCTAGGCGGATCGAATCGAGAAAAGTGTCGGTACCAAATCTGCGCCATCTTGAAACGTCACAATAGTATCCAGTATGCTTAGCGCGTCGTCTAGGCGGAACGAATCGAGAAAAGTGTCGGTACCAAATCTGCGCCATCTTGAAACGTCACAATAGTATCCAGCATGCTTAGCGCGTCAAACGTCACAATAGTATCCCGCATGCTTAGCGCGTGTTTTGAACCAGAAACATGCCTGAAATAGCCCATTTCCGATATATTGAAGGTCATACTTGGCTCCGAGGCTTGGGGGAATAAAACAAAAGAAATCACATTGAGGTTGAGCGTTGAATTATTCATTTCTTTTGTTTTATTCCCCCAAGCCTCGGAGCCAAGTATGAATTTTAATATATCGGAAATGGGCTATTGAAACGCGAATGCCATGTCACGACGAGGTACCTAAGGAGACGCACTTTAATCTGTGATTACTTCCAGTCGCGTTCGAAGAACGCAATCCTAATTTCGTGGTGGTTGTCCTGTGGTTTACATGCAGTAAAATTTGAGGTTTTTTTGTAGACGGTCTTCCAAATGGCCGCCCCTATTGGTTTTTTTCAGGGGCTCATTTCCGCCGGAAATTCCTTCGAACGCGTCTCCGTAAACTGTGATTACTGCTAGTAATAAAAGTATCTATCTATCTAAAGGTTTAAGTAAAATATTTGTTTTATGTTTGATCGTGTTCTCTTCATATTTTCAGTCAATTCTTAGTGGTGGCGCTGATAACCAGTTGATAATTTACGATATCTCTGGAGGAGGCTGGAGAACAACAGATAGTGAAATGGAATATCAGTCTACAGACACCACGTGACCAGAAATAACACCTGGGCATCTTACATTATCGCCTATGCCACGCATCCTTCAAAGATTGCGTGACGTGCAAACAAATGCTATTTTTTACGATCCCAGATAAAAGAAGGGATCCGACTCCTCTTCCACGTGAAAACCAGCCCTAAACTGAGGGGCCTGGCCTGGTCTGCTCTGACCTGGCCACTTTCACCTTGAATAGTAAACCAACCACTAGAGCGGTTTTCAATTGAGTGTCAAAAATAATTTTGGGATTGCTTTGGTTTTGCATTGCTACGTTTTGTAATTGGCTAAAAAATCTCGCGCCACTTTATCAACCAATCAGAAGTAAAACCAAAACCAATCGTGACTTGCCTGCGCGCGTTTTCCCGTCGCGCTTGGCGCCGGCCAAATGTATTTGCTTCGAGTTCTGATTGGTTCATTGGATTGTCTGCGTCTGTTGTGATTGGCCAGAGTGATTTTAAATTTGGTTTTGGTTTTACGACACTCGATTGAAAACCGCTCTAAAACGCAAGCAACTGATAAAAACATGCATCGTCTCCATGACAATTTCTAATTTGTTATATTTTTGGAAGATATTTGGATAAAAATATTAGAAACTATCAGTTGTAATGTTTTTACAAATCTTATTCTGCCGAGCTGATATTACTTTGTGTTTCACGAGATTATGAAGCACATTTGGTTTGTCGCACAAACCCAAACTGCATAAAATAAAGATGTTATCCCTTATGTAACGGAACTTGGGATATACTTCATGGTGGGTTTTAATTGAAGGGCTCGGGGCATATCCAGCCTATGTTGCTTTGGAGGTCGTTTTTTATTTTTTTCGCTCAGATTTGTCCATTTTTGGCATGTGAACTACAAATTCGTTGCAAAACATTGTTCAGATTTTTTTCTGTTGTTTTTTCCCGTCGTTTTCGAGAATTAACGTATGCAAAAATAATAAAATCTGCATGTCTCAGCCGCTGAATCCCGCTCGAAAAAATGAATCCCAAGGTTTACCCGAATTCCTTGATTTTACGCTGATTTTTCACTTCAGATGGCCAAGTTTGGGCCCGTACCGCTGAATCCCGCTCAAGAAAAATAAATCCCGAAGTTCATTCCCTCAAAATCGCTTCATTTTTATCACCGATAGTCAGCCACTTAGATTCGCGCCATCTCCCTTATCGTTACGGACCTCCTTTAGGAAGCACTCCCGGTCCTCCGCTGCCGTCTCATAGTCTTTGCCCGCCTTGCTGAATTTCACCCGGCCGCAAGAACTCACTTTGAGCTGCCCAACGCTGTATTTCAATCTCCCGCGCGACCACGCAAAGCCGACCTAGCTGCCACTGTCGCAAAGCATGTCGGGATATCAATGGCGAAAACGAAAACGGAATGTCCGCCAAACGAAATATGGAAAATATTATAAGTCTCGAAGCACTTCGGATATCGGGCATTTCGACTACGGCACGGGATGGGAAATGGCCCACAACTCACAACGCTGCCCCTTTTCTGATCCGAAGTGATTCCTGACTTTCCCGCCGGCTCGCCTTGTCCACCAACGTCTATTTTCACCTTCGAGCGTGAAATAGAGATTTAGGCAAGAAACACGACTCGTTTCTTTGAGAGGTGCTAGAGACTTAGGAATTCCCGGACTTAATGATGTCCTTCAATCACCGGACGGGCCTTAAACATATTGGCTCATACGCACGCTACAGGCGATGTGTTTGCCGTAGCGAGCTCGCCATCGATAACGAACCAGGCACGCGTAAATAACGGCATTTTCGTTCATGTCGTTGGCGCGGGTCAGGAGTATTGCGGTCGCATATTCTCGCGGCCAATCCGCTGTAATGGCGTCGAAATTACGCTCTGAATGTAAACAACCACTAGAAGACCAGAACTCTGCTTTTTTTTCAGGTGAAATTAGTCCAGTTTCTTAGGATAAGTGCAAATTCGATAAGGGTTTGTGATATTATTCGTTGTACGATAAAATTAGGCAAATCTGAGCGAGAAAAGAAAGTAAAACGCTCAAAAAGCAACATAGGCTGGATATGCCCCGACCCCTTCAATTTATGCACATCAAAGAATCCGGCACTTATTTAGGGCTAAAAACTCATTTTTAAATGGTTAGCTTTTATTTACTGTTATGGATATCACTACCCATAACAGTAATAAAAGCTAACCATTTTAAAATGAGTTTTTAGGATCCCTATATGATAGGATCCCTATATGGTGTGTTAGCATGAAGTATATACCCGGAACTTCTTGTGCAACAGCAACACTGATCAGTGTCAAATTTCGGTATATACTTCATGCTAACACATGTCGCATTTCAGTAACTTATTTTACTGTAACCAAACTCTATAACATATACTCCCATTTTAAAAGACGGACACTTTAGTTGGCCTCTATCGCATTTCAGTAACTCATTGTAACTCTCTATAAGACGGCACCTCTAAGATGGAGAGACGGTTCTGGTCCTGACGGTGAAAGTCTTAGAGAGAATTGAATGTATTTTAAGAAATCCAGGTGGCATTCGCCGATTTGTAGGTGTAACAAAACAGTTTTACGATTCCGCTGCTCGTATATTTATTACCATGCGACACATTGCTTTATCGCAATAAAAACAAACCGTTGTTGTCAGCATTTGTTTTGTAAATAATTAGACTAGATACCAGACTTTCCTTTAGTACAATATCGCCACACACTTTCGTAGCATCGGAAATTTGGATACAAAATAAGGTCAGCTAGGATTATGGGTACGAAATAAGGTCAGCTAGGATTATGGGTACGAAATATTCTTGCGACCCTTGCGATCATATACACCTAATTCAAAAAAGGTTGCTTTGATCTTTGGTAATAGCGAAGCGCACAATTACTATTTATAGAACTAAAACTCAGACAAACAAGCCAAAAGTGACTCTCAAGGGATTCCTAATAACGAATATGCAAGAATAAACAAGAATAAATTATAAACTCAGACAAACATGAGTACTGACGTCATTTGTGCGCTTTGCTATTGGGCATTGGGAAGCTATTGTTTGGCGGTCACTCAAGCAAAGCATTGCATTGTGTTCCGTATGCCCACATGCCAATGACCAATTACCAATGACCAATTGTCAAAGCAACCTTTATTGAATTAGGTATATATGGAAACCAACACCTTGCGATCGTTGCGATTGCGATCGCAGAGATAGAAATTTTTCTTTCTCTGCGATCGCAATCGCAACTATCGCAATGTGTTGGTTTCCATATGATCGCAAGGGTCGCAAGAATCGATCGTTGCGATTATATGGAAACCAGGCTTAGGATGTGTAGCATTGTGTGTTCGTATACAAATGTGCGCCGTATGCAAATTGCCAAGAAGTTGAAGCATAGCACGTGCAGTTCGTGCTGAAAACAAAAGAAATTGAAAAAATCAGGCTAACGTCAAGCACCACCCAAACCTGTACTTTAAAGAGTATTATAGTATTTTTCATAGTTTCTGGAGTGGGCAATTAGGACTCTTACTTCGTGTAGAGGACACAAATGACGTAAAACAAAAGGAAACAATGCTTCATCAAAATTCTTTTACCCAAAAGCAATGAACGAAAACAATGTTACCTATTATTTTACGTCATCTGTGCGGTACACGAAGTAAGACCCGCAATTGGCTTTCACAAAGTTTTCTTTAAAGGCACTAAAATGACATGAAGAAACAGTACAACATCATTCCAAGCGTTTTCGTAATCTTTCTAACTGTCACGTAATAAAGTTTGACTGTATATAAATGTCCGTCTCTTCCAGTGTTGATTCCGGGATCACAAGATCTGTATGGGTCAGTTTTTAAACCTTTTCAGACCAAAATGACATTGACCAGGGGAGGAGAGGGGAACAATAATTGTTCATGTTTATTGATGTATCAACATACAGCTATTTCAATTTAGGTTGTCGGATGAGAGCTTCAAGCGTACGCAACGAGACCGCAAGGTACTTTGGGATTTTTATGTACGTTGTCATAGAGAAATGAAAAATGTAAAAACGAAAAATAAAAAATGGCCAATAGGAATTAGTTAGACATACAAACTAGTAGTAATCATAGATTATAGTGCGTCTCCTTATCCCGTGGCACCTCGTCTTGACCTAGTACCCCAGTTTCATGAATTAATTCAGCCACTGTTTAAAAGGGCTATGTCGCGGGATATGTCACGCAGGCAAAAATGCCGGGCCGACATCAAACAAATTCACGCTATCGCCGTGGGATCGGGAAAAATCCTGCCGCGCTGTGTACTTTCCGACATAAAAATAGTATATTTCTCTTGATTTCATTTCGGTTATTTCTCCGATTCTGAAATCATACTCCTTAGTACATGTACTAATACCGGAACCGGAAATGCGAAATTTCTGAGAAAGCCTGAAAAAGTGCTCCCTTGATAAACTTCTTGGACACCGCGTTAATGGAGCATGAAATCGACGATTAAGTCACGCAACTTTCAACGTGAATTTCGCAGGATTTTTCGGATAAAATTACAACTACCAGTTGCAAATAAGACACAAGACTGTTGAATATAATTCCTTTATTAGCTAGACAAATTTTAGTCACAAAACTGCGAAATCTTTAGTCGCAAATGCGCCCGATACAGGCGCAATTTCGAGCATTGTAAAGTTAATCTGCGTTCGCCTGGCGCGGCCGGTCAGTGAATTATTGCTACAAGACATACAAGACATACAACGAATTGCACCGTACCGTAGAACATCGCGAAGAACGACGTCGGTATTTAGGTGAAAGCTTCCCAAATCAGGCAGAGAACCACAGCAAAATCAAGATAGAACATTCAAAACATACCAGAACGGTAGCCAGGAAAATCCGATAACTTCTTGCTTGATTCCAAAGAGACCCAACAACTTACTTGGTCCGGAAATGAACCTTCGTCCAATTTTTCCACTTCGTACTTTTAGTAGGCATTGAAATATTGAGCCGTACGATTCCAAAATCGATAAAATATTCGAAACTAAATCAAGACAAATAGATTATTCACGTGTGACATTTCGGAGGATGATGCCTGATTTCCACGCGCTGGGAATGCTGGATACTATTGTGACGTTTCAAGATGGCGCAGATTTGGTACCGACACTTTTCTCGATTTGTTCCGCCTAGACGACGCGCTAAGCATGCTGGATACTATTGTGACGTTTCAAGATGGCGCAGATTTGGTACCGACACTTTTCTCGATTCGTTCCGCCTAGCCGACAAGATTAGGAAGCGTCTCCTTCGTCGACGCAATAACAATAGTGTTAAGTTTAACGCTGTAAAAAGTGTTAAAAATGAAACTAGACGTTTCGGCAATGCTGCCTTCATCAGTAGTAAAAATATGTTCGTTGCTAACGTGTGCGAAAATTCAAAAAATTCAAATTCACGCGCGCCAAAGAAAAGCGCGCGCAAGGCTAGCATACGAGTTAATTATGAAAAGCCAAAGTCTTGGTTCAAACCACTCGGCGCCAAAGTCTTGTAATTGAAAATGAACCGCATTTCTTCGCGTCTTCTCCTGATCTGGTCACCTAGATTCGCTTTAATCACCGCTACCATCATGTCGCTGAGGTTGTGGTTTGGTCTCGTAAAATGGTCTCGTAACATTTTACGAGACCAAACCACAACCTCAGCGACATGATGGTAGCGGTGATTAAAGCGAATCTAGGTGACCAGATCAGGAGAAGACGCGAAGAAATGCCGTTTATTTTCAATTACAAGACTTTGGCGCCGAGTGGTTTGAACCAAGACTTTGGCTTTTCATAATTAACTCGTATGCTAGCCTTGCGCGCGCTTTTCTTCGGCGCGCGTGAATTTGAATTTTTTGAATTTTCGCACACGTTAGCAACGAACACATTTTTACTACTGATGAAGGCAGCATTGCCGAAACGTCTAGTTTCATTTTTAACACTTTTTACAGCGTTAAACTTAACACTTTTTCACGTAACTACAATTAACGCTGCGCAGGATACATATTTATTTATCGACGCAATAACAATAGCCGCTGCACGCTTAATTTAAATTAACTATAGTCGCTGCACGCTTAATAATGCCGCGTGTCGCTGTGAATGATGATTAAGCCAATTAATTCCTATTTGGCTTTTTTCATTTTTCTATGACAACGTTACTGCAATTAGGTGTATACGATAAATTGACCAAAGCAAGTAGTTAGTAGAGAGGGAGTCAAATACGGTTTTTTGAGCCGATTTCCAATTTGTTGCGCCGATAATCAATTTTTTCTCACTTCGCTCGAAAAAATTGATTATCGGCGCAACAAATTGGAAATCGGCTCAAAAAACACCGTATTTGACGTCCCTCTCTACTAACTACTTTGATAACCGGCCTCAAACCCTCGTAAGAGGGGCTAAATGCGTTTTTCCCGAGCCCGCCCGCAACGGCAAGCGAGGCATCACCAATTGAAGAAAACCACATACCCCCCATATATGGCACAACCCCCTCAACGATCAAGCGGGGCATCACCAATTGAAGAAATTAAAAACCCTTATATATACGCAATGCCACAACCCCGGCGAAGACGGCGTGATGACGATCAACGCGAGCTGATTGCCTGGCTGGACGAACAGGCACGAAATCTCGAGAGGGTTGAGCCTGCCGGCGAGATCGAGCCTCAAAACAACCCCCCTGATCTGGATTTTCAACAATTTGTTCAACTCTATGATCGGGTTGATCAATGGGTTGAACAAGGCAGACGAACATTCCGGTTTCGCTTTGTAAACAATCTCGAAAATTCTCTTGTCGCCAGAATTTTGAACAAAATCAAGCAACATGTGCACACACGACACACAATCAATTTACGTTTCACATTCGAGTTACGAAACACTGAAACCGAGGAGTTGAGAATGTTTTATCAAAACAACCACAACAGTCGTTGGCTATCCACTCTTTCCGAGACACGACAGTGGCTGCAAGCCCAGGAAGAGCTTCGCCTTCAAAACGCAAGACTCAACAGACCTGACACCAAATGGGTTTACGAGCGCACTGCCCTGCTTGATGTCAAAGTCGTGTTGGATCGGCAACCCTTGCAAATAGGGCTCGGGCGGCTTCCTGATTGGATTCGCAACAAAAAAGAAGTCATTTCTCTGGACACTTTCAACGACAATCTTTGTCTCTTTCGTTGCTTGGCTGTCCATCGAGGAGCTCGTAGAGATTTCAACACTCGCAGATCCAGAGAACTCGCGGAAAGCTTCTTCGCAGTTTATCCGGGGCATCGAGGCCAGCTAAATTTGCAGCACTTCTCCAAAATCGAAAGGCATTTCAAGCAAGGAATTGCCGCATATCTTGTTCACCGCAATGGTGACTTCACTTTATTTCACACCCCTGTGAATTACGACAAGGTGGGCACTCCAACCATGACTGTCGGTATTCATGAGGGCCACTCCTTCTTGATCACCAATATCAATAAAGTCACAAACAATTACACTTGTGGCGAGTGCGGTGGGAGGTTCACCCGGGCTGATAACTTGAAGCGCCACTCCAAGACGTGTACTCGTGGCCAAACCAAAATCGACTGCCCCGGGAAACGTATCCTCCCTCCGGAGTCAGCTTTTGAGAAAGCCTTTTTTACCCAGAAGGAGGTTTCGGTGTCAAGGGTGTGTGCTGGCTGGAGTGGGAGGCGAAACAGGCCGGTATTCACATCCACCATCACAGATGCGGGCATGGCGGTGAGAGTTATATCTGTGGGGCTCCAGTCGATGGCTATCACCCAGAAAGCAAGACAGTTTTTCAGTTCCACGGCTGTCACTGGCACGGTTGTGTGGAATGTTACCCCGAGGGAACGAGGGACGAAGCGATTCATGTTGACCGAAGGGGCAACACAATCACAAGGACGATTGCTTACCAAAAGACTCTGCAACGAACTCAGTTTCTTCGAGACGCCGGATACACCGTGGTGGAAAGGTGGGAGCATGAACGGCCTGCCCCCTGGTGGAATGCTCGTTGCCCACAGAAAATAAACAAAACATATCCCCACGCGATCGTTTATGACTTCGAAGCGTACCAGGACAAGACCAAGGCAGCTCGTCCGACACACGATCTCTCTTATGAAAGCGAGCATGTGCCAATCTCAGTCTCCATTGCCGACACGTTGAACCCTGAGCCTGAGTACCTTTGCTCCAAAGATCCTGACGAGCTTATCAGGCTGTTTTATGCCTCCCTGGAGCGGCGGGCCGCAGCCATCCGAGAAGACGTGGCTGTAAAATACATGCCCCCAGACCTTGAGAATCTTCCTGAGAAGCGACTGGCGCTCATCGACAAATGGTGCAACCAAGTGCCTGTGGTCGGCTTCAACTCAGGCCATTACGATCTCAAGCTTATCCGCAAGTACTTTGTTACTCATCTCGCTGGCGAGAACGAGGTCTTCGCCGCGGAGAAAGAGGGGCGCATCATGTTCATCAACACCCCCAGCTACAAGTTCTTGGACATCATGAATTATTTGGCCCCAGGCATCACGTACGACAAGTGGGTCAAGACGTATGGAGCGACACAGACCAAGTCCTGGCTTCCATACGAGTGGTTTGACAGCGCTAACAAGCTGGATTTCCCGGGGCTTCCTCCATACGAGTGCTGGTACTCACAACTCAAAAAGGCCTTCGTTCTTTCTCGCGAGGAGCACGAAGAATGCAATCGCATCTTCCACGAGAAAGGTATGAAGACATTCGGAGACTGGCTTGAGCATTATAACAATCTCGACGTGGCTCCATTCCTCGAAGCTCTCCAAACGATGAAGGGCTTTTACACAGGTCTCGGAGTTGACATCTTCAAAGACGCGGTCTCCTTGCCAGGAGTATCAATGCAATACGTCTTGCGAGGTTCATTGAGATGGCGTAAGGCTCCAGCCCTATACGCTCCCGGCCCAGAAGCGTACGCAATGCTGAAGGGGGCTGTGGTTGGCGGGCCAAGCCTGGTCTTCACCCGCAAACACGTGCGAGGTGAAACCCGCATACGTTCTCACGAATACGGCGCCTTAGCGCGCATCACGAAACGGATTGTGGGGTTCGATGCTAACTCCCTTTACCCAAGCACGATGCTGCAGAAGATGCCCTGTGGTAAAGAGAAGGTTGTGCATTACGATGACCCGCTGCAGGCGGCTAGAGATCTTGAAATGAATCTGAGGCTGTATATAGGCGGCTGGTTCGGGTTTGCTGAAGTGGACATCGAAGTCCCCCAAGAGTTGTGGGAGCAGTTCGAAGAGTTTCCCCCGCTCTTCATCAACCAAGCAGTGCCTGACGAATTTGTTCCACAGCATATGCACGATTACCTCCAAGAAAGTGGCCGAACCCGCTTTCCCGACCAGAAAAAGCTTCTGGGTGTGTTATCAGCGAAAAAGATGCTGATCTACGCCCCCCTCTTGAAGTGGTATCTCAACCTCGGGCTCAAGATCACCGCAGTCTACCGCACAATCGATTACATGTCCCAAAAGCTCTTCGACTGGTTCGTTCGCGAGGTCGCCAACAATCGAAAGAAAAGGCGACGCTGACAAGGATAAGGCCCTGCTTGCTGAAGTGTTCAAGCTCCTTGGCAACAGCGCTTACGGCAAGTTCATCGAAGCCGTGGAGCGCCAGACAAGAACGTTGTACACAATTGACGAGGACGAGGTCGACAAGCATCTCCGCTCACCCTTGTTCGATGACCTCGAAGAGATTGGAGCTGCTTACAAGATCGAGCTGCGCAAGCAAAAGGTCACAATCGACCGTCCCTTTCAAGTGGGCATTGTTGTGTATCAACTTGCCAAGCTTCGCATGTTGGAGTTCTATTACGACTTCCTAGATTACTTCATCGACAGGCGCGACTTCGAGCTCATCCAGATGGACACGGACAGCATGTACTTCGCTCTTGCTCACGACACTCTGGAAGAGGCCGTTCGTCCTGAACTTCGCGCCCAGTTTGAGGTGGAGAACAAGAATTGGTTGGCGTGGGACAAGTGGAGTGGCAGAGAGCCTGGCTTGTTCAAGCTTGAGAAGGAAGGCACACGGGCCATCGCCCTGTGCAGCAAGTGTTATTATGTCGAAAACGAGGCTAGCGGTGAGGCCAAGATGTCCTCCAAGGGCGTCAACAAGAAGCAGAACGAGCTTCGCTGGGAAAGGTACGAAAGAGCCCTCGAGGGAGGCAGGGACATGGCCACCAACAGGGGCTTCCGAATGCACAACGGTGCCATGTTCACTTACGAGCAGCACAAGCTGGGCCTCTCTGCTTATTACGACAAGCGTTGGGTGCTGCCAGACGGCATCCACACAGAACCAATCGAGTTTCACAACCCAGCTGGGGGCAACTGAGTGCCCGGTGGCACAACCATCAACTCCTCACGAACAAACTCTCTCTTAGGGCCGTCGTAGAGATAATACACGACAGGCGCATCTGGTTTGGTGACAACCTTCTCAATGTTGTAGACCTTCAAAGACCAGATGGGATCAGTCGCACGCCTCCCACCCCCTTCCAGTTCACCGGGGTAATAAAGATATCTAACACTCACCCGTGGTGGGAGCTTCTTCTCTTTCACCCTAACAGGCCTAGCATATGGAGTCGCAGGCTTGGATGATATTGCTTTCTCTTTGATTGCATCCTTTGGCTTCTTGCCAGTGAGTCTTGTTACTTCATTGTTCAAGGCCGAGACAACATCTGGCAGTCTTTTGACCCAAGCAGTCGACCGGCCAGAGGGCATATTCATTTCAACGGCATACTGATAACCAAACAGCCTTTCAGCCAGGGTTCGGTTGAATCTCTCCACAATTGCTTGGTCTCTGTGGATATCAACCCGACCACGACGAATGGTTGTTTTGTTGTCCCCCATCTCTTTTGTCACAGCACCCATAAACTCTTTCCCAGGGTCAACTTGCAAGAGTTGCGGCCATTTCAAAGGCCCACGTCTGTAAATCCGTGCAAAAGCCCTTGAGACTTCTTCAGACTCTTTCGAAATCAGGGGCTCTGCTGCTTTGTAACGGCTTGCCACATCCACCACGGTTAATGCGTATTTGTAAATCTTTCTCCCGCGTGGAAGTTTGTCGTGGGGCAGGAAGAGAAGATCTGCTTGATGTACTGCATTGGGTGATGAGACATCAAACTTGGGACGAGGGATAGCGCGTGGCGCCGGGAGGTAAACTTGCCAGAGGGCTTGTTTGATCAGCCATTTCTTTGCGACATCATCAGAGACCTTGGCCGCTGCAGCTAGCTTTTTCACAGCGGCAAGACCTTTCCAATATCCTTTCGGGCTGTAATAGATTTTTAAGAGTTTGGTCTCCATATATTATGTATTGAAAGTTTAAAGCTCATTTGCTTTCTCCAGCAGTTCAAAGAGATAGTCACGGACAGCTGTATCTGATTGTAAAGCTTTGATAGCGTAGTGTTTTTTCAATCGAGACACATTTTCGTCCTTTGCAATCTTTACATTTCTTTCAATCTTTTCATCATAGTGCCCCATCGTTTCTTCGATGTTTTCTTTGCCCATCTTGAGAGCAATGCGTAAGTTCAGCGGCAGCTGGGAGATTGCTGGGGAATTCATTGTGGTATATATAGGTTTTTAAATTTTTTTTAAAGAAAGCGATAAGCCACATACCCACCCGCAAGCAGGATGCCTCCAATGAACGCAAGTTCGCCATTCTTCTGTTGTGTGCTGGGCTTATAGAAGTCCGAGAAGACAGGCTCTTTGTAGTCTTTGATTTGTTTATCTGGCTGCGTTTGGTGCATCTGGTTATACAAGACCAGGGCTTGGTCAGTGGTTTGGAAGTTTTTGCTAGCTTGGTGTTCCTTCCGATCGTTGGCTGCAATCCAGTCGAGGAGCTTGGTGCGGTCCTTCTGGTATTTGGCGTAAGCCGCTTGGTATTGTTCAAGGGCGTGGTCATGTCGGATTTTCTCATCCATTGCAGCCTTGCCGTTATCACCAGACAGATATCTAGCGAGATAATTACCACCCGTGAAAGCGGCCGCATTGAGAACAGCGCCAAGGGCCATTATTGCAATCGAAGCCATTGTGTATACATATGGTTTTACAAGTTGTCTGGGAGGATTTTCTGGTCCTCGAGATATTTCTTCAGCGCGATGGTGCCGGCCATGACGGCTGTGAACTTGACGTAATTCATTAAGCTTGCACTGGGGTCAGCGGTTAAGTTTTCTTTGATTGTCTTTTTACCAATCCAACCAATACCAGCGACAAGGCCAGTGATTGTTGCGGCGTCGAGGATAGACTTCACAAGCTTGTTATCAGACATGGTTTGTGTCCAGTATACATATGTTTTTTTTTATTCCATTTTTTTAATTCCTTGTCTTACCGGAATTCGAGATGGGGGTGTTGCTGGTGGTGTTGCAGTGGGGGCTGGCGTGGGGGTGTTTGCTGGTGGTGTGTTTGATTTGCGCCCAAGCCTTTGCATTATGGCTTCGCGCTGGTAATAAACACCAGCAGCAGAGACAATCAACCCACCAACCCCCAGAATATAAACGATTGAGTTGCTGTTGCTGTCACTTGGTGTGTCACTTGTTGTTCCGCTTGGTGTGTCACTTGTTGTCCCACTTGATGATGGTGCAGGCTTTTCTGCTTGCGCCTTTTTCTTTGCTTCCCGAGCCATGCGGTTGCGTTCTGCAAGCCTTTTGCCAGAAGCAACACGACCAGGGTTCTTTTCTGTTGCAGGCTTTGTTTTTGGAGCCTCAGAGGTAACCCGGGCAGGAGTTGGAGTTGGAGTTGGAGTTTCTTCAGGGATCGTTTCGAGTGGTGTGGCCATCCTGTATATATGTGATTTTTTTATTTTTACAAGATGTACCAGGTTGCTGCTAGGTTCCAGTCAGGTTTCTTCAAGGTTCCTGTGAGGTCGCCACAGGTCCCAACCCAACTTCATCAAGGCCCTCAAGTGAATAGCCTTCACTGTCCCTGGTTGGATGTGTGGCTGGTGGTTCCAATTCTATCAAATCAGGCTTGTGATCAGGTTCTCGTTCAAACTTGATGTGTTTTGTTGTGATGAGAGCAGCATCGGCAAGCGCCAGCAATCGCCCGCATCGCACGGCAATAGCCCCAGCAAGATTTGACAGCTCCTGGTTGATTATGCAGTCGTTCTTGAGTTCTTTCTGCAATTCCGCCACATCATCAACCGGGACCACCATGCCAACGCCTTTGGTCACGAGCATGATGCCAGAATCAACTAGGGATTCGGTTGTCTTGTTGCCAACGTAGGCCTCGTACCGTTTGCAGTACTTGTCAACGTCCTTGTCTGACAACCGCTTGACATGATCGTGTGTGAGCTGCACGCCGATAGCTTCTTTAGTCTTGCCTGTAGAGACAAGGATTGCCAGCTTCTCACGTTTGGCAGGAATGTCATTGTCACCAAGCCCTGTGGGAGGTGCGGCACCAGGGGTGGCCTCCAGCATCTGCATTACTTCGTCAAGAACGACCTGGTCTTCAGCCGCTTCAGCCATCAGGGGTATACATATGTGTTTTTTATTTTTCAATAATTCTCTTGATGTCTGGCAAAAGGGTTTCAAGCTCTCGTATAAGCCCCGCCATGGTATCTGGCATAGAATTCAACCGCAAGGGATATCTAGCCAGAAGCATGAGGCGCAGATCTTCCTCACCAGCGGCTTTGGTAATTTTGTTTTGCGCCTGGCGTGTTTGGTTGTGAAATTCATCCAAAAGCTGTGAAAGCACAGTGAGCTTGTGAAGACTGGTTGGCACATTCATGGTATATATGTGTGTTTAAATCTTGTACTCAATTCCATACGGGTGCCTAAGAGAGAAAACCAGGTGGGAGAACTTGCGGGATTTGAGCCTTGCGATAAACTCTTTGTACTCCTCATGGGAGAGCTCGCCGGCATAATCTTCGAATATGGCTTTGGTTGTCTTGCTGGATGGCGTGTAAAAGAGCACGATCGCTGCAATGTTGTCGCGATATGGCTTTGCAATGCTGGTGTTCTGCTGGGTCAAGACCCACACGGATATGCCGTCATGCCTTGCGCTGAACCCCAGATTGACCAGCTGGCCCGTGCGGCCTTTGACATCTTTGGAGGCGACGCAGTCATCGAGAATGAATAAAGAATTGGTGGATGTGAACAAGAAGCTCGCCAGCTTCAACCAGTCTTCGATTTCGTGCTGTTGGCATACAATCACGAAGATGTGTGGATCGCGGTCCACAAAGCCATCGTATGTCTTGTTCTTAACAAATGTGGGGCAGAATAAAACGATGTAATCAAAACAACCCCTAAAGGCCCCTCGCAGTTGGGAGAGAAGATACTGTGTTTTGCCAGAGTTAGTGGGGCCCACGATTAGTGCATTGAATGGCAGCTTTCTTGGGTCCATAACCAACACCTATATTAGTTGGTTTGTTAACTGGCGGGGAGGGGGTCTTTGCCAGAAGTCTTTGTATTTCATTGTGTGACAGGGGTCTTGTGGATGGCAGAGGAGCCGGTTTGGAATAGAAGTTGATCTTGTTGTTTGTGGCCATGGGGCTTGTGGTATATATATGTGCGTAAGCGTGTGTTTACCTAGAACTGTACAGATTCCAGCTGCCTGCCCATGATGTTCATCTGTGAGTCAGAGATGGTGAAGATGTAGCAGTTTGCAGTTCCCGAGCCTGTGCCGTTTCGTTCGATCTCGAGTTGCACGCCATCCTGTGTGTTGACGAGCCGTTGGCCGCTGCCGTGCATGGCTGTGCCAGCCATGGACCGCAGGTCAATCCAAAGACCAAACTTGTTGTCTGTGAGATATTTGTTCAAGTTCATGTTAGGCCTGCCGCCCGTGTATGGGTTAAAGTGTCGTTTTATTTCACTCCACATGTCAGTGTCATTGATGCCTTCGCCGTAGACCCTTCTTGGGTCACCGTTGACTGTGACCTTCACTTTGGTGATGTCGGGATTGAAATAGTTCTCAGAGTCCCTAGCACCCGCTGCATAGGGATTGATGAACAGCAAGAGGATGCCCTTGAGAGACCGGCTCTGTGGGTTAATCCGAAAATCCAGCCGAGTGTCAACGCCTTTTATGAAGGGATACACCCGATTTTGCATTACGTAGTCATAAGCGAACTCATTGCCACTGGTGTAAGTACTCGTTGCCTCGTCGGCCAGGCTCTTACTTCTGATCGTCTCATACTCCAGCTGGAGGTTTTCCAACTTATACACGAGCTTGCTTGTGTCTGAGCCCCGTACAACTTGGGCTGCGTGGGCGAGGGTTAGTTCGAAGGTCAGATCGTTATATAACGCTTGAGGGTATATAACACCGTGGTCAGTTAAGATTTGGTGATCCAGCTTGATGCGATACTTATTCTTGTATATTCTCTCCAGCTTGTTCTCTGCATCCACACCAGAGGTCTTCTTGTCGCCAGCACCAGAGCGGATCTTACACAAATCCACACTCTGGATGCCCTCCATAATCATGTCGTCCCGCTCATCGGCTGATTTGAATAGGTCTTCGAAGATTTTGTAGATGTCGTACCCAAACGTGTCCTGGACGGTGGTGGAGGCAAACTTTACAACGAACTTGTCCACCAAGGCCCGAGAAACATTTTGTACGAGATAGTTGTTTACATGGCCGCCGGAGAGATTGATGTTGAACACCAGTGCAAGTGAGCCGGGCACAATGACAGCGTGCTCGCCCAGCTTGGGCACCGAGACGTACAGTGTCTCGCCGGGATTGGCCACAGATGGGTTGAATGTGATGCGCTTGACGGTTCGCTCTGCCTTCATGGAGCCCAGTGTCTTTTCCTTGTGAGATGGACGTAGATTCGGTTGCACAGCCATGGTATATATTTGTGTTTTTAAAATTTATATTTATATATCATCATGGCTGAAGGCGGATATGATCCAGGAGATATGCCCGATAATCCCTGGGAAGACTGGGGGATTGACCACGATGATGACGACGATGACGAACAAGAAGTTGACACAACAACACCCTTTCAACCAGGCGGCACATCCACCCCATATCATGGCGGCGAGCAGCATGAAATGCATACAATGCCTCACGAACAAAGTGGTCTCCCAGGTGATCCTGACACCGTCCCTCTGCTTGGAGACATCATGGATGGAAATGAAAAAGCAGAGAGAATCGATAAAGCCATGGCCTGGATCAAAAGGAAGTTTCCAAAAGTAAACATCCCGAAATTAGGTCCAATTGGTTTTGGTAAAAAACCAGCAAATTCTGGCAAAATAGTTTCCTTTGGGTCAAAGGGTGGCGAGACTCCCATTTTCAAACAAGATGGGTCGGGCCTTCTTAAATCATTCACAGACAGTAAAAAAGCATTCCTTGGCCCAAGCGCTGAAGAGCTTGTCTATGAAGAAAATGCATCAATAAGGGAAGAAAGGCAAAGATTGAAGGAGACAGAAAAACAACTGAAGGAGGATGAAAGGGCTGCTGTGGAAAAACAACAAGCAGCAAATGAGGTGCAAAACCTCAGAAACAGAATTGAGCAAACTCAAGCGAGGAGGGAGACTCTGGAGCAGGAACACGGTTCAGTCGTTGAAAATCAAGCCGAGATAGACCGCCTAAAACTGCTGGAAAAGAATCTTCAACGAGATCTTGAAAACCAGAAAAAAGAATTAGCGGCCCTGCAAAAAATACAAAAACGAACAGACAAAGAACGCGCCCAAGTACAGGCAAAGGTTGACAAAGCCAGAACACGCCTTTCTGCTATGGTGAAGGAAAGAAATGAAGTTGAAGCAGGGCTAAACTCAACTAAACCACTTGATGAGTTAAACGAAAGAGAAGCCGAGCTTGAACGACAGAACGCTGAAGACAGACGCGTCATAGAGGATGAGAACACGTCTCCCTCTGAAAGAGAAGCCGCGGAAGCCCGAGTTGCTGAGCGAGAAGAAGAACTGGCAAGGCTCCGGCCACAGGTTGAGGTGCGTGAACAAGCACTGTCTTTGAGAGAGAGGGTCAGAGAAATCTTCAAGAAATACGGATGGACACTGCAAGCGATTGTTCTGGCAGCTGGCATCACCATCAGCGCTGTGGTACTCGCCACCTTGAACGGCCTGGCAAAGGCCACACGAGCTATTGGCAATGGGCTTAAAGAGCTTGGCAAAAAAGCAGCCAGCGCACTGCCTGGCCTCATTGGCTCAATTGTGAGCTTCATCTTCAAAGCGGCTGGGTCGGTCATCTCCTTTCTGGGTGAACACGCCTGGCTGCTCATCCTTGCCGTGGTGGCCTTCCTTGTTGAAAGGATCACCAAGCGTTCGAAGTCTTGAACACACTTATCTCAACCAAACGAAAAGCCCTGCCAAAGCAACCGCGCCAACAGCAACGACTGCCTTGGAGACGTGATGCGGGTCGGGCTGTGGTTCGGGTGCGGGGGTTGGTGCCGGTTGTGGTGTGGGTGTGGGTGTGGGCGTGGGTGTGGGTGCGGGTGTGGGTTTGGGTGCAATGCCCTGTGCCTGTGTGGCCTGTGTATGTATCGGGTTTGATGGGTGGCTGTTTGGTGGATTGATCTTTGTCGGGCCACCGTCCATGTGGCGAAGAGAGGCTTTTTTCGTGCCTAGATTAACATCACTGTTCACCCCCAGCTTCATCCCTTGCGTTGCCTCCTGCAGATTGTTGTTATACCCGATCACGCTCTCTGTGTTGATAATCATGCGCGAGGGCATGAGCCAGCTTCCGGGAGCTGTCGCAAAGTCTAAGCGAACTTTCGTTGCTTGGATGGCAAGCTGGTAACGCTGTACGCTTGTTGAGATGTCGTTCAGGATTATAGCCTCCTCTAGATGGGTGAGGAAGACTCTCTGCGTTTCGAACGCCCGGCCTCCTTTTCCAATGATGCTGCTGCGGGTTTTGGCTTGTGAGCCAAGAATGCAGTACACAAAGGCCTCGATTGATTGATTCATACGCGCGAGCCCTGGCTGTGTTAGCCCCTGTGCGTAATTTGGCACAAAGTGCTCGAACTGGGTGTCCGCCCCTTGGTCGTTGCGAACGAAAGTTATTCCATTGGCTTTGTAATTGGAGTCTTTTCTGTCAGTGACGCGCTCATCATCGAACAGAGCTAGATCGGAATCGGGGTATGTGTAATCAGTAGAGGTGGGGCCATCTCCATAAACCCAAATGTAGACATTCCCAAGCCCGTGGTTCTTGCCGTATGTGTAACGGAAGTCAGAACTGGGGTCGATACCGAACTCGATGCAAAGCTTCTTGTACGCGTCGATGTTGTATTTGTTGTCTTTCTGGTTAAATGGGGGGTCGTCTGGCAAAGCACTCACGCTTTGTTCCCCGCCCATCTGGTAGAGTATTCGCCTTGTTGTGAAATAAACGTGAAACCGGTAAAACGACCGGAGCTGTGGGGTTAGGGACAGACTGGAGTTTTTATCGAAGAAAATGTCGCGCGAGATTCCACAGCCGGTTGTTGCACACCACAGGGCGAAGGAGAGTTGTTGCGGCCAAAAACTCATATGAGGCCCACCCATCCACTTTCGGCCATATTTGGCGGTTGTGAATGAAATCTGTGTGTCCCTGAAGATATTTCTGTATTTCGTTGTGAAATACTCAGTTGGCGTGACATAAATCTTTTGCTCTTTGTCGTTCAAGATTGAGCCAATCATCATGTCTTTGTCTATTTTGGTGTCGAAAGCAACAGCTGGGATTGATAACATTTGTTGCCCCAGCGACATCATAATGGAGGCCAAGAGCATCTCTTTCAGCGCCAGTCCAATCTTTGTGGGGCATTCTTGCAACGAGCGCCCATGAGCCTTGGCCCTCTTTGTAAAGCACTTCCCCTGTGGCGGTTTTGTGGTCGTCGCCAAACTCTACTTGCACTTCAAAGTGAGACATATCGGCGCGAGGGAAACGCTTTTTGAAGTCTGAGATCGCCTTGGCCTTGGCCGCGGCAAAGAGCTTTGCTACCTCTGGTGTTTTCATCCAAGCAATTTGAGGATCAGGGGGTGGTGGCTTATATGGAGGATGGCTATTGACGTTTAGGTTTGAATTAAAAGGAGGTGGGGGTCCGTAATTGTGGCCGCCGATGGAGATGCCAAGATTTGAATTAGGGTTAAATCCACCAGGCCGTCCGCCAAACATGATTGTATATAATTATAAAATGTGTAATTATATACACAATCATGGTTGTGTTAACAATCGTCACGTCTTCGAATCCTCACACGATCTATTTCGACCACCCACTGCCGAAACCTAGTTATATCCGTCTTGTTTCTTGCTCAATTTTCAACTCGTGGCATAATTTGAAAGAAGAAGCACAGATTTCACCGGCAACTCCGCCCCCTAATGGTTCATCACGTGAGGTTACCTTACTTCCAGGGCATCACACTATTGAGAGTTTAGCGGAAACCTTTGAAAACCTAAAAGGCTTTAACAGCCGTTTAAATCTAACAATTGAAACAAACAGGCCATATGGGGCAATGGTCATTACAAGTAACAGCGGAAGTGTGAAGTTAAGTAATAATCTGGCAGAATTGCTTGGAATAAGCCCTGTATTGTTGCTAATAACCTTCGTCAAGCGTTTAACGGCACCAAGCACTTACTTCATCCACTGTGATCTAGTCGATAAAGAACAGAACTTACTCAATGGCAAGCCTTCGACAGTTTTGGCTCGGTTTGATATTCGTGGAAAAGCTTTTGAGAAGGTGTTTTACGAGACAACACAACAGAACGTCTTGCGTGACGTCTCGTCTGGCGAATTTGTTAACTCTATCACACTGTCAGTGCGGGATAAAGATGACAACCTCTTCAACTTCAATGACGCGCCTTTGGAATTTGAAGTTGAGATAAATTAAAAATCATATATATACCCCACGCCATGAGTTCTGCCAATGTGCTTCCATCTGCCCCCGAATACAGCGAGACACAACAGCTATACCCTATGCGTGAGATCACTCAAATCAATGCAGAAGACTTCCGGCTCAAAAAGATCTCTGACTTGCTGAAGGAGTTGTCTGACGAAGCCGAGCATTACCGTCAGGTCGCAAAGAAATACAAACGAACCCAATCATTGGTTCATTACTCGGCGGTTGGCCTGGGGTCACTTTCTGTCAGGCTGTCATCAGGGGCCCTAGCCACTGCATTAACTGGGTTCGGAATTGTTGCAAGTCCAGTCCTTGCGGGCGTCGCGACCCTCTGTGGGCTGTCCTCTGTTGGCTTTACAGCTGCTAACAAGCGATTGGAGCGAAAAGTGACCAAACACGAGAAAATCTATACACTGGCCCTGGCTAAACGCAACTCTGCCAATGAACTGGTCTCAAAGGCTCTGGAAGACAAGAGGATCAGTGATGCAGAATTCACCATAATTACTCGTGAGGTGGAAAAATATCACGAACTCAAAGCTGCAATCAGGGATGGTGTTAAGGCTAAAAAAAATGTTGGCACTCAAACACAAGCACCAGACCTACAGAAACTCAAAAACGAACTTCGCAAGGAAGTCAAACAAGAGTTTCAAAAAAAGATAAGTCTTCTCACCGCAGCCTCCAAATCCGATTTGAGAGATTAAACTCTGGCTTCAATCTCTACATTTCTAAAGAAAAATCATTTGCGCCCAATTGAATACATAACCCGGCTGTGTACAACCATGGAGAAGTTCGCTAAACAACTGGCTTCTGTTCGGGCCTTGGACACTAAAGGGGAATACAAAACCAAACTCGATGAGCTTGATAAAGAATACAAATTTATCCTCCTGCGCTCACTCGAAAACTACACCAAGGAAATACTTCGTTCAAAACTGCCAGAACGCCTTCATCACATCAAGGAGTATCTTTCTCCCGAGGCACCATGCCCTCCACACTCACCTTTCACCCTTGTGAATGAAAGGCTAGAAGCTTACCAAAACTGCAAAGGCAAGTTAACCCCCATGATGTTTTCATCAGAACTTTGCTGCGAGGACTGCGGGCTCTAGAACCTCTGGTTGGTGTGACCTTCGATTATAACGAACTCTATGGTGGTGATTACAAAATTACCAAAAAAAGAAGGCCCACCAAACACTACAACTTCAAAAGCTATCTCAACAAACATCTGAAAATTTGTGAACACCGCGTCTGCTTGTCCAATGATGAAAAATATCGTGCAAATGAGACATTCAAATTAATCGAAGAATATCTGCCGAAAAGAATCTCCATGCCCTTTGTGGCCCACAAAATCTTGGATGCGATAAAAGGGCCACAACGGCTTGTCAATTACTTCTGGTTGCAAGTCCCAGAAAAATCAATGTGGAAGCACGAACAAAGCTGGAGGCTCACGCTTGAAAAGATGAGGGGCGTTTAGCTTGCAAACCCATAAAAACTTTCGTGAGCACTTGGGCCGTCATAGTCTTCCTCGTCATCACTGTCGATGCCCAATTCCAGCTGTAAGCATCTAGAAAATGACAAGCCAGGACAAATAGCTCTGTGCATACCCATGTCCTCTTCTGGCGATAAGTATTCTTGGCATTCATCACATGTTTGTGAGGTGAATATAGGGAAATAGCAATCGTACCGCCAGTGATAATGATTTTTTATCGCACGGCATACAGATTTCATCCTGCGTTGATGAAGGGCCCTGGCAGCCAAGTCACGCTGGACTTCTCTTTCAGCCAATTCAAGGATGTAATCTTTGATCATGTCTGCCAAATAGTCCCAATGAGATTCACCAAAAGCCAGTTGAGCCATTGGCTCAGTCGGTTATAGCCTGGGATGGTATTTCTCCAATTGGGACAACTTTGAGCGTAAGAAGGCTTCCACAACTGCACGGTCATCACCCAAATTGTTTGGAACAGTTTTCACAGGGGTGGTTTGTTTGATGCTTTTCTCTTCAGAGTGTTCTGTTATCTTTTTTCGAAGGCTTGCCAAGCTGTTATGAAAACGCTCGACTGACGTTTGAATGTTGCTCAAAAAGTTTGGTTGCTTTGGCGCCCAAATCTCAGTTATATCCAGAAGCTTCCAGGCGAACACAGCCACTGGTTTAGGGCCTTCTGAACCCGCTGAAAATACTTCTTGCATATGGGTGTAACGCAAAAACTCCTCATCTTCATCCTGTTTTCTAAACGACATCCTTACAGCCCCATAACAACACCATATGTCCTTCTCAGCAATGGAAGACATAATTCTCTCAAATAATTGTTTTGATTTGAGGGAACCGACATCGATGATTGCCTTTTGATTTCTTGTTATCGCCCGTTTGCTAAATAAATAACAAACCCCCCACGCAAGTGTTGTGTCGCCCTTCGTTTTGAACTTGTTTCCTCCGTTTAGAAACTGGTTGTGTGCCAGACTTGGTTCAAGCTGGTTTAAAGAGCACAATCTGAAATAGCCGTCAACAAACAAGCCTTTGGAGACCATGTCGCCACTCAAAGCAAGACCTGTTTGTACCTGATCGCTATAATAGCCAGGAATTCTGTTCATGGCTATTTTCCTCTTGAACGGACATTTAAACTCCAACAGAATAAAGCTGCCGTCTTTGTCTAGAAAATATCCGTCTGGGCTGCAAGTGACCTTTCGATAAAGTGGATGATCTCTTGCTAGATTAAGAGAGATGCTGTGGCCAAAAACGGAAACAGAATGTTTTTGCTCAAAATACTTGCGTATAATCGGCTCGAACAGATTGCCCCAGGTACAAGCCGCATTGTTGAGCATATTTGTTGGCTGTATTTTCTTCATGAGCAAGCTGCGCCGTGATTCAAACGGCGACGATCCTGTCAAGGCAGAGATCTCTGATGCCCCGATGGAGTTTTGTCTGGCTCTCACCCAGTCGGCGCTCTTTTGTTTCAGACCAGTGTTCCTCGATTTGAGAAAGTTCATGAACTCTTGTATTGTCGCCATCATTGGTATACGAAGGGTGAATGTTTTTTCAATTGGTGATAACCGCTCAACTCAGTTTGAAAAGCTGCGAGTGATGACTTGCCTTCGATGAAATCAGAAACAAAGCTCAAATCTCGGATCCTGGGTAATGGGTTGAGAGCCTCCAGGCTTTTGTTTTCAAATGGTTCTTGTTCTTGCTCGTCAAGCCAGGCATTCAGTTCATGCTGGCTAATGTTTGCAAAAACATCTCGAACAACCTCACGCCGTATAAAAACTAGAGGGTTGTTTTTCACGGGAGGGCAACCATTTCTGAAGTGTCTGTAAATCGTTGATTTACACAATCTTCGATTGCAGCCGAGGCAAATCTCTTTCGGGCGTTTTTCTGTTCGCAGATTCTTGCAAGCGTATTTTTGATGCTCAACAAGAGAATGGCCTTGGGTGAAGTTTAAACCACAATGTTTGCAAGGGTTGTATTCGTACGTCCCTTTGTTCTTTGCATATAAGTCATCGCCTTCTTTCAACTCAATCCCCCGCATTTTCAAAAACGCAACGGCAGTCATTGGTTCGTTGACGAGGGGCATTGTCACGTTATATGGAGGGTTTTGGTTTTCTTCAATTGGTGATGGCTCGCTTGCCGTTGCGGGCGGGCTCGGGAAAAAACGCATTTAGCCCCTCTTACGAGGGTTTGAGGCCGGTTATCAAAGTAGTTAGTAGAGAGGGACGTCAAATACGGTGTTTTTTGAGCCGATTTCCAATTTGTTGCGCCGATAATCAATTTTTTCGAGCGAAGTGAGAAAAAAATGATTATCGGCGCAACAAATTGGAAATCGGCTCAAAAAACCGTATTTGACTCCCTCTCTACTAACTACTAAGCAATTTGAAATACCTCGTCCATACAGCGAAGGCAAACATTTATGGTGCTAACATCTACCTCACTCATTGCACTAACAAACGCAAAAACCCCGAACTAAGCAAAGACCAATTTACAACTACCCATAGTTACTTGCGGTCTCGTTGCGTACGCTTGAAGCTCTCATCCGACAACCTAAATTGAAATAGCTGTATTTGTCCTTAGAGTTTGTAGGCTACATTCGAGGGCTGCAATTTGTTTTAAGTGGAAAAACACTTTATTGAGATATGAACATAGTTACAATTTTTTTATTGCAGTTAATTTAACATTGCAGATTTCATGCAAAATTTATGATAAAGTCGTGACAAAAGTGATTTTAGTTTAATTTAAATTATTATATCAGAGGAGTATTAATTACAAAGCTCGATAAACCGAAGCGCGGTAAATTAAACAAATTCAAAATTTGCATGCGACACATTTTGCTGTAACCTACAGCTTTCAAAGGCCACTTCCCTGTATCGAAATGTACTTAGTACTTATTATAGCGCGATTTTTTTACACTGTGACGTTTGATGACAGCTTTGAAGGTGCGTATCTCCATAGGGGTGAGATGCACATTTAAATCAGTCAGCGCCCGTGATATCTTCTTCTTTTTTTCTCTTTTCTCGCCTGTTTTAATATTCCAGTGAAGAGGCTGTTTATCTTGGAGTAGTTGATTGGCAGACAGGTTCATTTCCGTCATGGAGTCGATCTCAAAATCAGTGAAAAGCCCCTCGAGTGAAATGTTGACCGGCTGTGACAGCTTAGCGTCCTCGCCAGCCTCGTATTGATGCTCCACCCGGATCAGCGCCGAGTCGCCCATGGTCTCCAAGGTCAACAGATGCACGTTAGCGGGGAGCTCACGGTTAAGACCGCTGTGCAGCGAGTTATACTGGCTTGTCCACTTGCTGAAAGTGAGGCTATTAGGTGCGAAAGCGAGCACGGGTTCCAGCAACATCAGCTCGCCAAGTTCGCGATGGAGAGCGCCAGAGGTCTGGGGCGGGGCTAGAGTCAGGCACATCTTCCCGCGGACAATCAAACCCTTACCCAGGATTCCCGACTCATTGAGCGGCTCGGCCACGCCCCTCTTGTCATCTACAAGTAGACGCCTGTGTAGCATTATTTCCATGGACCCGTCCTTGAGGCTGGCCCCACCCAGGGACCGGTCAGTCAGGACTGTCAGCTGTTTATCAGCATCCTTGATGTAAAGTCGACTGTTTACTGGGTAATAGTTTCCAGCCACTGGCTCTTTGTTGTCCAGTTTCCAGGTGGGGCGGTAATTAAACTTGCGTTCTTGCATTTCTCTTCCATTCGCATCAGTGTAGAAGAGCTGGTTGGATTTGATATCAGTATCAAACCTTGCGATCACTTCTTTTCCCCATTTGTCAGCGATGGGAATGGGCCCCACAGTGTACTCAAACTCAGCATGCCGCTGACCAGTGTACAGTCTGATCACCTGACTGATGAAGGGCGAAATCACTTGACGTACCTCCTGTACCAGGGGACCTTTATAAACGTCTGTCTTCTGACCCTGCGAGATCAGAATCGGTTCGCTTTTGCTGGGTCTGAAGATGTAAGCCCCAGATGGTTGTTTGCTTTCCGTGTTTCCAATGCTGGCATTGTACCAGTAGAACGCTTGGTTCAGAGCGCTGGTGACTTTAGAACTCTTATCAGTCATGCTTGTCAAATGGCCAGTGCCAGACGAAAAGGATAGCTTGATGAACTCATTTTCGATCGACATTTCGTCGGCATCTTCATTCGGGGGAGATCGGAACAAGTCCTTCAGTCGAGGAGACTTGGTTGAATTGATAAAGTACGTGGCAAAGCCAAGAGGAGGAACTTTGGCGTTAAAAACAATCTGAAATGAAGACGAACTCTGTTGATTTTGATCTTTTCGCAGCTGTTTTGTGGCGTCAGAAATTGGAAGTATTTGGCTTTTCACGGAGGCACCTTGAGGTCCATAAACAGCCATTGTGCTGCTTGCTATCGGAAGTCGAACAACAGCAGTTACGTCTCGTGCAATGGGATTATACACCGTCACAGTGAAGGCTTTGCTCTGCTCTGTTACGTGACACACGCTGATGTTCAAGTGGTCGCAGAATGTCAGAGCCGGAGGCTTGGTTCCCATGCTTTTCAATGTGAATTTCCCGAGGACATCCGCAATCAAAACCTTGCAACATCAAACAAACAAAGCGTGTCAATTACCCTCTATGGTGATGATGATGATGATGATGATGATGGTGATGACGATGACAACGGTGATGATGATGGCGACGATGAGGAGAAGGAGGAGGAGTAGACCACGAGTAGTCCTTTATTTTTGCTCAAGGATAGTAGAGAGAGCGAAACGCAAGCGCGCGTGAAAATCACCCGCGCGCTCGCGTTTTGCTCGCTCTACTATCCCTGAGGAAAAATGAGGGACTGTTCGTAGCCTAGAGGAGAAGGAGAATCGGGGAGAATGAGAATGATTTGTGGTATGTATGGCATAAACAAAGAGCGATGAACGACTGAAAGCAGCTTTGTAATTATACACTTAGTTTAACTACAAATATTAAAAAATAGCAACTCGTCCAAATTGTTTAGACAGTATTTTGTTAGAAATACTTTAAAAATAAAAACAACCCCCAGAAACTTTACAGGCGTTTAATATTTCAATTAAGAGAACTTAATGCAACACCTGTAAATTTAATTCCATAAAACGAACTCAAGTGACCACTAATGACAATCTTAAAAGTTTTTTAGGTAATAGATCAACAACGAGTGCGAGGGTTTGATTGGGGCATCCAAACACCGAGAAGCAATGAAAGCAGGAGCCACGCCCCTTTGAGGTCTGAGTCGAAAATCTGCTGTTACCGGCATTTTTTCGTGGAAATCTCTCGGCTACACATAGTGCGCATTAATGCCTTGCGCTTAGCAGAATTTCACCAACATCGCAAAGACCCAATTCGAGAAATTCAGTGGTTTCCAAATTTAGGTCATAATTTAAGCGAAAATGATAAGCAAACTTTACACGATTATATCTAATAAACTATCATCCTCGGAGACCCAGGGGCAGTTAGTCGGGGAGCAGGGTGGTCGGGGAGGGACGAAGTAAAAACTCGGCAAAAATCAGCGCGACGAAAGTTTTCAAGAGCGAGCGAACGAGCCCCTGGGTTTCTACACTTACCGAACCAGTTCCACGACCATTTGAAATCCCTGTCTCCGATTGGGCAGAAAATTTCTGGCATTGTATTTTTCTGCCCAATCAGCGAGCTGCATCTATCGCGCCATTTTCGTGCCTTCTTACACGAAGATTGTTTTTTCTTGATCGCCATTGCGTTGCTCGTTCAACTTGCTTGGAAAGTTTCTTAAAACAAATTATGGCCTCAAAGCCGAGAATAATCGCGAGATTCAGTGTCGCCACATCGAAATCAAACACTCACTGTCACATTCGAATGTATTCCTTTCAACTCGGTAAGTTGTTTTTATGGTAGACTCGAGAAACAGTCTGCATTTTGTGACGAATCCCACGCCGAAGATAACACTAAAAGTTATCGAAATCTACGCCATGCAGAGTTCTATGAAACCTGAAATATGAATGAATCACTGATCACAAGCCGGAATACTATACGTCAAAGACTGCAATAGTACGCCGCAGCCCTTTGAAACCCACGCCATAAAAAGATACACACGAAAAAAAAAATTGTTTGGTTGACCAAAAACAAAATTCCCCTGGGCAAGATTTCCGTATAACCCCATACATTAATTATGCATACGCGCTATTATAAAAGAGAACAATAGAAAAACTGCCTTTGGGAATAGCATACCTTAAACAGCAACATTAGAAATTTCCAGAGATACTCTATCGTTCCACCATCCCCTTCTTTGACAGAATCTTGAAAATCTCTGAAGAGGAGTCCACTTTTAAGAATGTTGTGGGAGTAGTTGAATATGCCATCCTCATCTCTGGGGTTAGGTGGGCTTTTATCTGGACTGTTGTCTTGGATTCTCACTCCATGGACATTAAGTTCATGGTTGTTACAATTAACCTGAAGGGTGGGGTTGGCAGAAATGTAGCCATTGACCAAGTGATGGAACATAACATTAGGGAAACCAAAGACCTGATGTATGCACATGGACCAAACTTAACTTTCAATTCTGCCCAAGTATTCAGTAGGGCATCCAATCCAAATAAAGACATTAGTAACAATTCTGACAACGAAAACAAACTTTGAATTTGAACACTTCCAAAAGATCCAATTTGAAGCCTTGATTTTAAGGACCTCCGGCTATGGTTGGACAAGCATAAAGGACCGTTCAATATTTATGGGAGGGGAGGGGGTGGGGGATGGGTGAGAAATTAACAAATTTTGATTTTTTTTCTGTTTCATGTTCCCCCCTTAGTGAATCTGGATTTTTTCAGGTTCCCTCCCCCCCGTTCTGTTGGGGAAGAATTTCAATACCCCCCCCCCCCCCCCCCCCCGACTATTAATCTGATTTCTATAAAATAAAAGTTGTATTGTATGTATCCATACTGTATTTTTGTGGGGGCACGATGATGTAGTGGCTGGCGTGTTGGTTTTCAGATCTAAAGTAGGTGAAAATTTGGGGGTGACTGTATTGCTGTCTTGATATTGAAAACTATGCTTTTAATATCATGTTTAGTTTTAAGCATATAGGTGTAAATTTGGGATATGATGGGCCTGGGGTACAATGGGAATGAGGATTTGGAGGAGACATAAACCTGTATAAACCAGACATGAAAACCTTAAAACCATAACATGTTGTAACAGGAAGTGAAAAAAAGTTTAGAATAATTTTCAGTTAATTTTTATTTATTAATAAATAGTTATTACAACTTATGGCATTTTGACTCGTGTGGTTTTCTTTATTGAAGCAATTAAACCACTTGGTCCACTGTGCATTTGAAGAACTATAGTTAAGACTTTAATAGTTGTTAATTAGTATCACAACCGAGACTCAGCTGGGCTATATAAACATTTATTGCAATATACAAAACCACTGCTACTGAGCTTACCCAGAAACCAGGAATGGTGGGTGGGTTGACTCACTTATAAGGATGACAAGGGACGAACTGATTTAACTACAAAATACTACTAACAGTTCTTCAACTTCATGTCCATGTAGCAGATGACGAAAATTTTTTTAGCGAGGGTTACAGATACTAAGGGACGGACCATCATTTTTTTGACGGGGAGTGTTGGAAAATTTTGAAATAAATTGTTTGCAGAGGCTATAAACACTGAAATAAATTGTATGCAAGGAAAAAAATAAAGAAAACGTTTGCTGGAAGTATGGCAGTTGGACAGAGACACAAAATAAATTCTTTGCAGCAGGTGCCGCATATAAAAAAAATGTTTGCACTAATTAATACTTTTAACGTCAATCTCTAAAACCCTCCAGTTTAATACTGTTACAATCCAGTAATATGTTTAATGATGAGTTAAAACTTTAAGTAATGTCATGTACAATTATGGAAGTACCAAATAAAGAAATTAAAATTATAAATCATGCTCCATGACTGCACCAAAATACTGTGCAAGGCTGTGCTCTTAGAAGAATCATAGAGAGCCCAAAGGCTCCCAGCCATGAAATCTGGGGTGCCCCGCTCTTATTGGTACACTGTAGTTATGTTTTCGCTTTTTTATTTAAGACATCTGTTCAAAATTTCAAGACCCCCCTCCATAACAAAAAAATTTCCCCGGGACACCCCCCTTTGCAGTGGCTAAAATTTCAGGTCCCCCCCATTTTCTCACCCATCCCTCCCCCTCCCATAAATAATGAACGGTCCCTAAGAGAAGCTGGGTCAATCATTACTAAGACATTTTAAGAGCTGTTCAATTTTTTTTATTTAAGCTGAAGTTACAATGCATAAGCTTAAGCTTACCTCTTTTTAAAATTCACACGAAAAGCAAGTCAGGAACATTAACCGCTTGGCCTTGTAAAGGAATATTCTTTTACATGGAAAGTTTCTGTTAGAGATTAGCTATCCACTGCCCGGTAATAAAACAGGGGAATTTTGTTTTTGGTCAACCAAACAGTTTTAATGATTTCGAGCACGCGTGGCCACTGCTGGGTATCTTTTTATGGCGTTCTTTTCAAAGGGCTGCGGCGTACTATTGCAGTCTTTGGCGTATAGTATTCCGGCTTGTGATCAGTGATTCATTCATATTTCAGGTTTCATAGAACTCTGCATGGCGTAGATTTCGAAAACTTTTAGTGTATCTTCGGCGTGGGATTCACCACGAAATGCAGACTGTTTCTCGAGTCTACCATAAAAACAACTTACCGAGTTGAAAGGAATACATTCGAATGTGACAGTGAGTGTTTGATTTCGATGTGGCGACACTGAATCTTGCGATTATTCTCGGCTTTGAGGCCATAATTTGTTTTAAGAAACTTTCCAAGCAAGTTGAACGAGCAACGCAATGGCGATCAAGAAAAAACAATCTTCGTGTAAGAAGGCACGAAAATGGCACGATAGATGCAGCTCGCTGATTGGGCAGAAAAATACAATGCCAGAAATTTTCTGCCCAATCGGAGACAGGGATTTCAAATGGTCGTGGAACTGGTTCGGTAAGTGTAGAAACCCAGGGGCTCGTTCGCTCGCTCTTGAAAACTTTCGTTGCGCTGATTTTTGCCGAGTTTTTACTTCGTCTCTTCCCGGCTAACTGCCCCTGGGTCTCCGAGGATGATAAACTATGAGACTTATCCCTTTATTTTGGGGATCGTTATAACAGATGAGTCCTTGCAAGTCAGCAAAAAGCTTTAGGGCCTTGTAAATGCGCACGATTTCGAGCAAAGGAAACATATAGAAATTATAGTTTTAGCTATTTGTTGACGTTTGTCAGCGTTTAAGAGTCCTCGCGAAAAAAGCATTTTCTTAAAAATTCGTAGTTTTTTTTCCTTCAAATTTTTCAGGGCAACAATTGATTAACTAACTACCATATCTCGGTGAGCATTCGGAAGTCAGCCAAGCGTAGTCATTGCACGCGATAATGTCACAGTTTTTCAATGACCATGAAATTCAGAATCCGGGCAGTTAGTTAATCAATTGTGGCCCTGAAAAATTTGAAGGAAAAAAAAAACTACGAATTTTTAAGAAAATGCTTTTTTCGTGAGAAGGACTCTTAAACGCTGACAAACGTCAACAAATAGCTAAAACTATAATTTCTATATGTTTCCTTTGCTCGAAATCGCGCGCATTTACAAGGCCCTAAAGCTTTTTGCTGACTTGCAAAGACTCATCTGTTATAACGATCCCCAATATAAAGGGATAAGTCTCATAGTTTATTGAATATAATCGTGTAAAGTTTGCTTATCATTTTCGCTTAAATTATGACCTAAATTTGGAAACCACTGAATTTCTCGAATTGTGTCGTTGCGATGTTGGTGAAACTCTGCTCAGCGCAAGGCACTAATGCGCAATATGTGTAGCCGAGAGATTTCCACGAAAAAATGCCGGTAACAGCAGATTTTCGACTCAGACCTCAAAGGGGCGTGGCATTATAACCACGTGACATTTACTCCGATCGCCAAATATTTTATATTATATTGTAGATTGATCTATATGTTATCCATTCTATGTGATAGACTTATGATAAAAGTAAAGGTGGGGATACCAGAGAGCTTCAAAGTAGGATGGTACCCCCCAAAAAAAACTGGGTCGAGTCACCTTAAACTGAAATCAAAACCCTAAAGATCTTGATCTGGTGTTTCATTGGGTATCAAGACTCATCCACCTGACCCTAATGTATGTCATTTATTGGCTGGTCACTTTATGAATTATTAATGAGTTTGAGAATTTTATTTCAGGTCTCTTCGAATTTACGGGAACACTTAAGACTCCAGTAACAGGGACACGGTTTTAGACCAACATGGTTTAACAACCTCGATCAAAATCTCATAGAAAACGTTATAGTTTTAAAGTGTTTACATTGACAAAAAACATGACAATCTTACACTTTTAAGACCTAAACAATGCATTTTGAACAAATCAAAACAACCTGGTTGGAGTTAAAAAAAATTCACTTTTAGTAACTCCTTCAGAACAACACAGTTTGGCCACAGGCACCCCAAATGCTAGAAGACGTAATATAACTACACTTGATTGGGGGTCCAAACTTTCATTCGGAAAACACTGTTGAAACTGTTTTGCGGCAAATTACTTCTCGGCCTCACACTTCCTCCTCCCCCTCCCCCTCCCCATCCCACTTCCCCTCCCCGATTTAACGTCAGTTTCCTTGGCCCCTTAATAATAATAATAATATGAATAATAATAATAATAGTTCATTTATATAGCGGACACATCCACTATTTGCTCGAGGCGCTTAATTACAAAGTTATCTCTAAAACCACAAATTCACTCTAAGAAACTTTAGAAACTAGAAAACTAACAATATACCTAAGAAACTAGAATCTAAAAAATAAAAAATATGATAAAATGTCACTCTCAATAAATTTAGTAAAAAGAAAAGTCTTCTGAGTTTTTTCTTAAACAATAAAACTGTACTGGATTGTCGTATTTACAAAGGAACAGTGTTCCAAATCCTCGGAGCGCATACAGAGAAAGCTCTGTCACCATATGTTTTGGTTTTACAAGTTGGCTGCGTCAGCAGGTCTACTTGTAAAGGGATAATCACGTGTTTCTGTGAACGCCAGTCGGGCAATACTGCTTTGCGAGCAGAGGGGAGCAGACCATAAAGGGTACTCTAAAACAATTACATTTTTGAATATGCCTGGAATTTAGTTTAGTGGAAAAATGCAATGCGTAATTCATTACAAAAAAATCAACCAGTTGAATGGTGATATGTGATCCTGTCGATGCGAGAATTTCTGTGTCAAACAAGTGATAAAAAAAATACACAAAAAAATGTCTGTGGGGGGGGGGGGGGGGGGGGGGGGGGGGGTCCGAAACTCGAACTTCCAAGGGAAAATCAGAAAAGGCTTGAGTTAGCTGAAGCTCAAGATTTCTTTGGTTTGAAAGTTTTCAAACCAGTTTGATTTTTGTTTTCCTTCCTTTTCCAGAATCAGTGATAATGAATCTGAGACAAAAGAAAAATTGAACTGGTTTGAAAATTTTTAAACCAAAGAGAAATTTGAACCACAACATATACACTAATAAACTCAGTGTTCTGGATGACATCTGTATCGGGATCTGTTTGCTTTGAATTGACTTTGACAGATAAGGTTCAAGTTATCAAGGGTATAAAGAGAATGACCTGAAGACTAAACAAAATCACTTCGAGTTAGCAGGAGGTTCGAGTTATCGAGAGTTCAAGTCACACAGAGTAAAATTACAGTTAATATATAAAGCAAAACCAGGGGAAATCGATTTTGGTTTGAGTAACCAAGGGTTTGAGTTATTGGGATTCAACTGGTGAGTGAATAACTAATATAGCTATACCTGGCATTCAGAAGCACCAATAGCAAGTCGCTTGGCATAATCATCAGCCACATGCTGTTTTGATGTACCACTCACGGCATCATGATGCTGGGCCACGCCCATTGCTTGGCGCAGTGTATCAGACGTGGGGTCAGTTTTGCCATTTCCAGATCCATTTATTAACTCCAGTTGCTTACAGACCTGACAATAATTAACAAGGCACTAATTAGTTTGATTCCAGAAATTACACCGAAAAGTGCTGTGGAAACATTTGGTCCCAGACTGTTACTACATGAGTTTATCACAGGTTGTCTGTCTTCTTTGCCAGGTTGTACCAACCATTATTGATGACATAGAATTATAGTCAGGGATTAACCTCGTATATTTTTGTAGTGAACCAATCGCAAACAAGCACATAAACGTCCACGAAAGCTAACTTTCAACCACAAAATGAGCGTCAAATAAACCATCTGGAAGTTAATTTGACCATCAACCCTCCCCCCCACCCCTCTGGAATTTCCTGGGCTTTTGACACCCCTCCCTCCCCCCCTCCCTCTAGAATTTCCAATTCCCTCTGTGGTGGAGGTATGGATATTTTCTGGAACCACACAATGTATAAACAAAGTGGGCACATTAAACTGAAGAAGAAAACCAATGACTGACTAAAATCCTCCATTGTACTTTTCAAGAACACTTCCTACAGTCATTACCATCTTTCTAACAATGCAAGGGTCAGCCCCAACCCCTGAACACTGTTCTGTGTGATGCTTAAAGTCAACTTAATATACATGTACTTGTAATCAACAATGAAATCTAAGCTACTTTAAATTATAAAGGCCCCACTTATATGGTTTTGGAATAGCCTACAGACATTACAGTAAAGGAAATGACATGTTATCATTAGCTTGTGCAAGATTTATAAAATGTGCTCAAATGCAGTGATCATAACTGACCTGAAGTAAATTGTTGTTGTATCTGACATATCGCTTCAGTGCTGGCCGGCTGGTAAAATAACCAGTCCAGTAACAGTCTGGGCAGTCAGCATAAGGGAAGAAGTCATCAGTCTTCAATTCCCATGTTTGGTTAGCACTGTGAAGGGCATCCAAATAAAGGGTTGGTGTGGAGTAGAAAGCATTCACACGGCCGTCCTGTAAGAAAGAGTAGATATGTTAACATTGTATTTTGTAGTTTTCTGTCTAGTATGATCATCTGGGTTAGTGTAGCACTGAAAAGAATTTTGTTGTCAGTGACAATGAGTGACATTTTGATGACCGGAGTGGAAGTCATCTTCAGAGTCAGTTCTTATCAAAAGTTGTCAAAGTGTCAGTCATTGTAAACAACAACAGTTCTTTTGAGAACTACACTAATACGAATAAGCACACTTGACAGACTACTGGATTTCGCCCCAATCATGTTGATATCTAGCTTTCTTGGAGAACAAGTCTATAAAACTATGATTGGTTGAGTTTTTACTCATGGTGTACCTGACCAATCAAAAATTGCCCTCCATGTTTTCTTTTTCTTTTTGGTAACATTAGCAAATGCAAATTTATTAACACATATATTGGCAGTGACAGCATGGAGGCATCTCTGCAAATGCACTCAAAACACTCAGGAGTCAATTAACTCCAGTGGATCAAAAATATCAAGAGTTCAATCTATATACAGTGTCTTGTTATCCAAGAAAGGCATTAGTCGAAGATGCAAGAAGTGATATTCCACATATTTCACACTTGACTGTGAGTTGAAATTCATTCAAAACAAGTCCATTCAGTTGTCACCTATTATCATGTCATCACAAGGCAAGAATCAACTTGCTACCAGCTCAAATCTTAGATGCCCATTTTACCACTTGAGTGATAGTATTTCTGTGCTACATTAAAATAGACTGAATGCATCATATGCACTGGATGTAACTGCAAGTTGAAATTAATTCAAAACAAGTCCAGTCACCCATTATCAGTAAACGAGACAGCAAAGAAGGTGTGCATGCAGGGAAAAGAGGCATCCTCGCGCTAGGCTTGCTGGATGCTGGATACTATTGTGACGTTTCAAGATCGCACAGAAATGGTACTTACTAACATTTTTTTTCGATTGTTACAAATATCACAGGACACCCAACACCAGAATAGGAAGCGTCTCCTTCATCGACGCAAATTGTCACCCGGAGGAGTGGGTATTCTCATGTATACATGTAAGTTTAATATGGGTATGTGCCGCTGTCATCACGACACTGGCCACCAGTTCAAATCTCATTTTACCATTCAAATGTTTTGGATTGTATTTCTGCGATTCAGTAAAATAGACTGAATGCACCACATGTACCTGGAAAAGAAACCTGTACTTACACTGTTTACATATTTAATGAGCTTGTCCAAATTCTTGTACCATAAGTTTGCATTCTCGTACATGAAATCTGAACCCATGGTCAAAATGACATGGTTCGTTTTGTACTGCGCAGCTTGTGTGCATGTCGTGTTAACGAATCTTTCCACCGTGTCCTTTACATTATTATCATACAAGTTAGGGTCATCTTGCACAGGGTTATCAACACAAAACTGATCGTAACAAAAACCTTTGGGTGGATTATAACCATTGTAAAGGACACCGGTGAAAATGTCTGAATTTTGTCCAAGATTTCTGCTTCCTCTCCACACCAGTTCCATTCTCTGCTGTTCCAGACGAAGCTTTTTGTCGGCATAATCAATGCGGCCGAAGAAAAATCCATCGAATGACATTTGAGCAAAAATGGAAGCTTGTTCGGATGAGTGACCAAACGGATCAATGTGCCAGGCTATTCGCGGCCTTGCATCCGATCCAAATGTTTCCTCCACAAAGTTAAGTCCATAAGTCATTTGATCGATAATCGCGTTGTAATGTGTGGCGGCTTCATCGTTCATACACCAACCCGCGTTTATAAACTCCAATCTCTTCTCCTGAACAAGTTTCTTCACCTCCGCTCGCATGGCCTCGCCTTGTTCGTTCCACCATCGCTCGAAGAAGGCGATTTCCACGTAAATAAACCGCTTTGAAGGATCTGCGCTTAACTGGGGAATAACAGAATCTAAAATATACTGCACTCCAGCGTGTTGAATGGAATTATTAGATCCATAATAATACTCATCCACAGTTTTCAGCCAGCCTACATCGTCGTGCGTATGCGGTACAAGATGGACTTGAAGTTTGTCTTCGTTCTTCGCTGTTCCGTCAAGCTTGCACTCAAAGGCTGAGGCAAGACCCAAAAGTAGGGCAAAAACCAATAAAGTGAACATTTTCTGCCCTTGTGAAAATGCAATTTTCACCTTCGCCAAGTCATTCTTGAGTCACGAGATATTTTTGTCAAGTTATGACAGGCGTTGAACTAGATCGAGAGGACCTGGCACTACTAGTGTCCAGCCTTTTTAGTCGCGCGCGTGCTTGTTGACACGTTGACGGCCACGTTGACACGATTCCTCGATCGTTTACGAACAAAACGGGTAATTTCGAGGACACACACACGAAAGACGCGCATCAAAATAATAATAATAATAATAATAATAATAATAATGATAATAATAATAATAATGATAATTAATAACAGTTTTTTTAAACACATCATCGCTTTAAGAAATGAAATAAGATGAAAATTAAAAAAGGTTGATCTAATCACAGGAGGGCATGTTACTCGCGCGTGCGTCCTTGAAATCAGCCCCCAAATTACCTTCTATTGTTTCTCCTTCATGGACCCTCCTCGCGTGTTAATTTTGTTGCAGTGTGACAAGAAACTTTGTACGAAACCCTACATTACAAACAAGTTGTATGTAACAATTCCAAGTGCAACACTGACAAAACACTGTAAATACGCAGGGGAATATGATGGTGCAAGTTAGCTGACTGTATTTATTCTCCGGATAAGAAAGATTGCCTCCTGGGAGGTACTACAAACTACATACTGACTTTATTGCGCTCCTTATGAAGGCTTTTCAGCTACAATATTAAAACCTAACTAAAACATACTATACACTTTATAAAAATTTAAAATATAAAAATATAAAACAATAGGCTATAAGGGGATGCTCCGCCCAAGAGGGGTACGGTTTTAAGGGCTGGATGTATATAAAAGGGTAGAGATTTCACGAATCGAAGTATAGAAATGGGTAGGGAACACTGCCATTTAGGTCGCACGTAACGGCTAATTCGTCTGTAAAGTATTTAAAAGTTTAAACTGAAGTGAAAAGTGAGTAAACGTTGCTGAAATGTTAGCCAAAAACGCTTCTTTTGTTTGTCCTTTGTCATTAAAACAGTCATGTATCAGGGATGTAAGTCAGGGATGTTAGTCAACTAGCTATAGGTATATGAAAGGATTACCTTTTCTTTAAAAAAGGTATATAAAAGGGTAAGGGTTTGGACCTCGGGGCGGAGCATCCCCGTACAAAATTTTGTTTAGTAACCCCCTCCCTCCCCCGGAGGGATGGTCGTTGTAAAGAGGTGGCTGGTGATGAGGAAGTGTCGTAAGTGGAGGTTTGATTTTAATTGGCTCGCCTATTGCCAAACCGCGAATCTGATTAATAGTAAATAAACCAAAGGGTAACATCACATCACTAGGGTTAGCTAGAACTTACAAGATTAGCGCTCAAGACTAGAAAGCAACCGCGGACAGCTGTTTCGTCCTTATTGTGACTTGTCAGCACGGCGTAGCTCGCGCATATGTTTATGTAGTAAATAGACTCCTTTCGACGGCTAGTATATCGGAGGATAATGTCCATGGCTGAAAGACTATCAGAAAAATGAACAGTTGGCTGAGAAGCGATGCTTCGACGAGGGAATTGTGAAATTCTGGGACAGTTTTTCAGGCAAGGACATTAGCGACCTTCAGATTTGACTACGAGTACGAAATCGAGTACGAGTACGACTTTGGAATTTCGAGATAATTGTATCCACCGAACTGTAACTCCTTCCTGTTGCTGACTAACACGTAAATAAACGTTAGGGATAAGATTGTTGTGATAATTAAGTATATGAGGAACACGAATTTGGTTTGAAAACTCGTACTCGTACTCAATCTCGTACTCGTAGTCCAATCTGAAGGTCGCTATTATCCTTCAGGGCCCGGTTGTTCGAAAGCCGGTTAAATCCTAACCTCGGGTTAAATTGCTCTAACCCGCGGAGGTTAAGTTTTAACCGCAGATTACCTCGGATTAAACAGCGGGATAAATTTAACCCTCTTAGCTAGGTGGGTTAAAAAACCAACCTCGGGTTAAATCTGACAAATATTCTATGATTTACGGCAACGAAACGTTTTCAAAAACAACAATAAATTCATGGAAGATGAGTAACGCCCTCGGGTTAACAAACGTGCGGTTAAGAAATTTAACCTCCGGTTAAGCCTAACCGGAGGTTAGTTTAACCCTGTTTTCGAACAACCGGGCCCAGATATATACCATTCGCCGGGAGGGGTTTATTTGTGTTATCAACGTACATCCTTGCTTCATGACAGAGAGGATACTGCAGGTAGGTAAATAACTAATGCTGAGAAGAAAGAGTAGAGATCCTAATGGCCTGGATGAAAAGAAGTTGGTTTATATAAAGTGCTTTCATCCCGGGATCCTGGGACGAAAGTCACCTCGCCCGACACGAAGTGATTGTTGATCTCAACCGAGCGTAAACAACACAAAGCAATTTTATCCCAATACATTACTTCTTCAGAAGTTATAAAGAAGCTTTAAGTTCACCTCAGGAGCGTTGAGTCTTTAACTGGTTAAATTGAGCTCATCGTAACAATGATCGAACTTTCATCCCTAAAAGACTGTTTACATTCTCTATTTTCGAATTGCCCATAATACACTTTGTTTGCCTCCCAAATTTTGCATAAACTATTGTTTTGAAATGCTCTTGGGAATATACAGTCCTCCCAAGAGCATTTACAAACAAAATTTGGGGGGCAAACAAAGTGTTTTCTGGGCAATTCGAAAATAGAGAATGGAATCATTTCGTCGCGTTTCATCCGGGGGATGACATTTTATCCCGGTGCTTCGGACCGGAATGAAATCATTCCGGAATAAACTCGTCCCGGGACGAAACCATGTAAAGAGCAAAAAGGAAAAGACCAGATCCCGAGATGAACTCATCCCAGGGTAAAAGTCATCGCGGGACGGCCAAAACTCTTATGTAAACGGCTCCTAAGATGGACCCTTGAGGTGCCCCGCACTGAACAAATAGTACTTAATTCTGAGTTAATTCTGAGTTGACATTATTGACTACGAGAGAAAAATAAATTATTAAATACTTTAATGTCAAGAGGCCGCATGCGCCAGACTTGAAATTTTCAAGTTGAAGTGTCAATTTCGTTTTCCTTCACGAGTTTCTTCGTTTTCCACCGTGATCGCCGCCACTAGTCGACGCCATTTTAAAATTGACACTTTAAGTTTCGGTTTAAGAAACTGGCACATGCGCCCTCGTGACAGAGTCCCTAAAGCCTTGGCTCTAAAACACCATTCCAGTTTTTTTATGGAAGGATTTCATGGTATATGGTGTCAAACGTCTTTTTAAACTCAATTAAACTGACTGGCATCAATATTGGTGTTCCAGAAAACTAATTGTTTGTTGCGTCTGCGCAAAAGTGCTGGGAGTATAGAATGAAGTGGTTTAAAGCAAGATTGGAGTTTATTAAGTAATGATCCGCATAAGAAGGATAGCGCCAACGGCAATGGAATGTCAAACACGATGGAATGTCAAGAATTTTCATTGTTAAAACTAGTGATCTCATTGGCCTAGACTCGAAAACCGCTAAAAAGTTAAGGTTCAAGGTGCATTTTGTCTAATTTTTTTAAGGTTTCAAGTAATTTGAGACCCAATCGCACAACATACAATTTTTAAAAGAAGTTGTATTTGGGGAACTTCATCAAAGAAGCAAAATTATTAGCTGTTGTCTTTTGCTATTCTGATTGGTTAAGCACGAACATTTCCTAAAATTTATTTGACGCAAATGGATTTTCTTTATTTTTATAATGAAATATAATTATTAACCATCAGGTCCTCCTCTATTCTTGAAATCAAAGATATTCTATGTGGGAAAGAGCCAATGCCGCAGAACAATGAAGTTTGCTATCGTTGTTATGTGGAACAATACTTAAAGAAGAATGTTATTGTCCACCAGATATTGGTGTACCTGGGCAATAATAATTATATAGCTTTTCAACAGACTGATATTGGCCTATAATCATTATGGCTGCAATGGATCCGATTTTGAGTCACCTTTAATTAAAGATCGGGGTTACTCTAGCTTTCTTTCAATTACCACTAAGGAATACTTCCAATTGCTATAACTGACCAATGACAGCTATAATCAGACGTATAATTGACGATTCACAATTCACATGACCCTGAAGATGACTTCCGTTCAGGTTATCGAAACGTCAGTCAATGTCAACAACAACAGACGAGTTCTTTTCAGAACTACACTGACCCGGACGATCATGCTCGATAGGGCTACGGATACTCTGTTGAAAACACGCGTCAGTGAGGTAGCAGTCATTGATACGTATAGACACATTAAGGAGATGAGCTGGAATGCTTCCGAGGCCATCGGCTTTCCCAGTTGGCAGATCTCTGACAAGTTTAGAAACTTCCGCAACGGTTAAACCCTGGAAAACCGGCGAGTTTAAGCGGCGAAGCCGCGACAACGAGGCGCAACGCGTCCGTCTCGCGAGCTTCTTCTAACCGTTTATGCGGTTAATTTCACTCATGATATTTAGAGAACGGACCTCTGGATCCAGGGTGCAACGGTTAACGATTTCAGATCGAAAAAACTCAATGACACATGTAATTATTGAATTTAATATGGGCGGCAAATGTTTTTGCGCCAAATTCAAGTCGGGCGTATATCGTCTATGTTACAGGTTAAATTTAAGTCTAGGTTATTTTTTCAACCTAGGTCAAATTTTAATAACCTGGGTTGTTTTTCTATCACTCTGTCTGAAAAAGGGCCATTAATTTTTTGGGGTGTGGTTAAAAAATAGGGGTTTGACTTTTTTGGGGGGTTCTTAAAAAGAATCAGATGCAATTAAAAAACGAACTTTTAATTATTTCCCCCCTGCTTTTCCTCCTTTTCACCTTCACACCACCCACCCCCACCCCCACCCTCACAGCATCTCATATGAACGCTAAACCCTAATTTTATAGGGTATAAATTGGAACAGAAATTTAAAGTTTCTTTATTTGATTTAGGTGCCTTCAGAATAACCTAGGTTAAATCAATATTAACCTGAAATCATATTTGACCTGTAACATCTATATCAGTAAGGTGTTTGTTAAATGCATTACTAACCTCAACGGGATTTGGGATCTCGGTGTCCCCAATGATCACTTAAGTCGTAAGTCGTTTGAGTCATACTTTTCTCCCTTGATGATTGTATAGAGTTGATACCACTCCAGGTAGCTTTTTGATCTTACCGTTTTCGTCAAAGAAGTGGCACCGTGGTAGCAGTTCTTCTTTAACTGTTCTTGTTCATATAAATGGTTAACGTTTAGCCCAGGATATTATGCCAGTAATTATTATGTCCACCTTGCTATACACTGATACGAAGAACCACCTCGGCATGGCGCCATCATGTGCAGAGGCCCCTAATCTGGTGGGGTTATCCGGCCGGTGTTTTTTCCCGGGCGGGTACCCATTGAAAAGAAGTCCGTTTTGTGGGTGTGGCTCACATGAATGTTTACCCCTATTAAAGAGGTACCAATTATTTTTGAAAAGTTGTTCCTGTTAGCATAACTTTCAAAGTGGTCATTTTTGATAATACTCTGAGTGACTTATTATTTATCCCTTAAAGGTACGACAATCACCCCACCCCCTCCCCTCCTTCCGCCCAGGTGGTTTCTATCCGAGAGACCGAGACTGCCATCACCTTTCCTACCCAACTTTACCCACTCAATATGTGTGTCAGTCTCCACATATGATATTTATCAAAGCCAAAAATTCAATTGCACAAATGAAATGCCTGACAACCACAGCTGTCGATTATCGTAGTGTGACCTTTCTAGATATTTCACCTAGGGAAAATGAAACCCAAGATGAATTTACCTTGGGAAAGTTTTGGTGAATTGGCCCTAGGTAAATTCGTTTTCCCTGGGTAAAAGTGCGTAGTGTGACCACGGCTATTAACTACATAAAAAATATATTACTTACTTTGTTGACGTATTTGATTAGCTTGTCCATATTTTTATACCAGGTGTTGGCATTCTCATACTGGAAATCCTCTCCCATCGTCATAAGGATGTGGTTTGTCTTGTAATGTACAGCTTGATCGTATGCTGCCTTCACAAATCTTTCCACGGTATCATCGACGTTGTAATCGAAAAGGTTTGGATCATCTTGTATGGGGATCGCGTCCTTACACGACTGGTCATAGCAAAACCCACGCGGAGCTGCATAGTTGTTGTAAAGCACGCCAGCGAAAATATCCGAATCTTGTCCAAGATTTGTGCTTCCCCTCCACACCAGTTCCATTCTCTGCTGTTCCAAGCGAAGCTTTTTGTCAGCGAAATCAATGCGACCCAAGAAAAATCCATCGAATGACATTTGAGCAAAAATTGAAGCTTGTTCGGATGAGTGACCAAACGGATCAATGTGCCAGGCTATTCGCGGCCTTGCGTCCGATCCAAATGTTTCTTCTACAAAGTTTAGTCCATAAGTCATTTGATCGATAATCGCGTTGTAATGTGTGGCGGCTTCATCGTTCATACACCAACCCGCGTTTATGAACTCCAATCTCTTCTCCTGAACAAGTTTCTTCACTTCCGCTCGCATGCCCTCGCTTTGTTCGTTCCACCATCGCTCGAAGAAGGCGATTTCCACGTAAATAAACCGCTTTGAAGGATCTGCGCTTAACTGGGGAATAACAGAGTCTAAAATATACTGCACTCCAGCGTGCTGAATGGAATTATTAGATCCATAATAATACTCATCTACAGTCTTTAACCAGCCGACATCGTCGTGTGTGTGTGGTACAAGGTGGACCTGAAGTTTATTTTTATCCAATCTTTCCGAATCTTTCAGTTTAAAACCATAGGTAAGGCAAACCAAGGCTAAAAGGAAGAAGAAAGTGGACATTATGGCAATTTGCATCATTTGAGAGAGGTACAGTAGCGAGGCGGGTCATTTCTCAGTCATAAGATCAGAATCAGCTGACAGTCATGACAGTGTTGCGTTACGAGACTACAAAGTAATAACTAGTAGTAATCATAGATTATAGTGCGTCTCCTTATCCCGTGGCACCACGTCTTAGCCTAGTACCTCAGTTTCATGAATTAATTCAGCAACTGTTGAAAAGGGCTATGTCACGAGATATGTCACGCAGGCAAAAACGTCGGGCCGTCATCAAACAAATTCACGCTATCGCCATGGAATCGGGCAAAATCCTGCCGTGCTGTGTACTCCGAAAGGTCTCAGATTTTTCCGACATATAAATAGTATATTTGTCTTGATTTCATTTCGGTTATTTCTCCGATTCTGAAATCATACTTCTCAGTACAGGTACCAATACCGGAACCGGAAATGAGAAATTTCGACGTTTAAGTCACGCAACATTCAACGTGAAATTTCGCAAGATTTTTCGGATAAAATTACAACTACCAATTGCAAGTAAGACACAAGACTGTTGAATATAATTCCTTTATTAGCTAGACAAATTTTAGTCACAAAACCGCGAAATCTTTAGTCGCAAATGCGCCCGATACAGGCGCAATTTCGAGCACTGTAAAGTTAAATTATCTGCGTTCGCCTGGCGCGGCCGGTCAGTGAATTATTGCTACAAGACATAAGCGAATTGCACCGTACCGTAGAACATCGCGAAGAACGACGTCGGTATTTAGGTGAAAGCTTCCCAAATCAGGCAGAGAACCACAGCAAAATCAAGAACATTCAAAACATACCAGAACGGCAGCGAGGAAAATCTGTAACTTCTTGCTTTATTCCAAAGAGACCCAACAACTTACTTGGTCCGGAGAAGAACCTTCGTCCAATTTTTCCACTGCGTACTTTTACTGGGCATTGAAATATTGAGCCGTACGATTCCAAAATCGGGAAAATATCCGAAACTAAATCAAGACAAATAGATTATTCACATGTGACATTTCGGAACCCCAGCTCCCCAGGATGATGCCTGATTTCCACGCGATGCTGGATACTATTGTGACGTTTCAAAATGGCGCAGATTTGGTACCGACACTTTTCTCGATTCGTTCCGCTTAGCCTAGACGACGCGCTAAGAATGCTGGATACTATTGTGACGTTTCAAAATGGCGCAGATTTGGTACCGACACATTTCTCGATTCGTTCCGCTTAGCCGACAAGATTAGGAAGCGTCTCCTTCGTCGACGCAATAACCGTTACAACACAGATTAGAAACAAATAAAATGCAAAGGACCGCAAACGATAATGCTGCTAAATACATACGTAGGATCTGCGAGAGACCTAATCAGCCAAAATGATGAACACAAGATAAACTGCAAGGCTGATCTGACTACGTAGAAAGGTAAACTTTGCGACAGAAACCGATAAAGTAGGATTGCAGCCGAGGACAGCTGTTTCGTTCTTATTGGAAGTCGTCAGCTCGGCGTAGCGTAAACCTAAAGACAACTGCGAAAATGCAGACGCAAATAGATTACACAATGACCCGTACACCATATCAAGAAGACAAGAGGCTACACTTAGCCTATACTCATGCGCAAGAGACTCTGAGACGCGCGATTGAAGTTACCAATTTTTCTGTGCTCGCTTTTAATATTTAATTTATTGATTCCGATCAAATCCACACTCGTCTATAACTTTCCAAGCTGTGAATTATTTCTGTTACATTTGAAAAGACTACTTAAAAAAATAGGCAGTAGATGACAGGCTGTAAAAAGAAATTTGATAATCAATATAACGATTTAGTTTTCCTGTGTTACTTAATCGCATGCAACCAGTGTAAAATGGGTTATTCCAGAAAAAATCCCCGCCCCCCCGGACGGATGCAATATTTTTTTACCCCTCCCCCGCCCGGATTTCCCGGCCAGGCCGACCAACCCTCGCACCTTGATTTTTTACCCAGATACCCCCTCCTGCCCGGATTGCCATTAACTTTTTGTAGGCCCTAAATAAACAGGAAATCGCATTCAGGAGATCCGGAATTTTTTTAAAGTTTTCAAATCTTTGGTGAGAATTGCTATGAATTGGTCAAACATTTTGTAAATAAACCGGCGTTGCGTGACGCATTCACTAAAATCTTTCCGTGATTTTAAGACCAAATCGAAATGAAATGTTTCCATAACTTAAAGCTGGTTCTTTAAAAAATGCTTTGATTTTGCCATCTATAATAAGTTTTTTCCAAGCTTTACAGTTTCTTCAAAGTGTTGTCGCAAATACACAATTTTGCTTTATGCAAATTTTATGTCAAATGTAATTTGATATCAAGGTGTTTTTATAATCACTGAATCCAAAATATATTTTCTATAAAAGGTCAAAACTTTTGAATGAAACTCATATTTCCTTGAATGAAAATGTCTTTCCTTTGATTAAAAGAGTCAAACACCTTTCAGAATTCAGTGATTTTCTGCTTCTGGAAGTCTTGGCGATTTATTGTATCCTAATGACTGCGAGGAACCGGCTAGCGTCTGCGAAAATATAATAAACATCACAAAATAATTCAATTCAGCAACCTATTTACTTATGCGCATAGCGCGCATAAGGTAAGGTTCCGGCTTCGTTTTTCTTGTTATTACTCATGCGCGTAGCGGCATGAGTTATAAAATGGGCTTCGTTTTTCTTTTTATTATTTTTATTTTTTGTGTCACGATTTTGCATGCAAATTTATTCACGCATATTTTAAATTGTGTATTTCCGGTTCACAGCTTTGATTTTTACACTTCCGGTTTAGTGACTTCCGGCTACTCTCACTTCCGGCAAAACATCGTTACTGAAGTGTCACGACAGCGTCTCCTACAACCCTACTCACATCAGTAATGTTCACGTCAGGTATATATTATCTTCACAACAATGACTGGCTTCATTGTGGTACAGCCTTCATTTATAAAACATTCAATAGTAACGTGGTTTGCAGGTACGATGACTGAATTCTCCATGTCGGACGTCTTCTTATCTTGTTTAAATTTTTAAAATTTAAATTGCTTCTTTTCTTATGGTACATTGAAGTATAAAACAAATGTTTGATACGCATGCGCATGACAAATATTTTCCGTCATTTGGTCTTATTGGTGTATAAGTCAGTCCTGTATTTCTCCCACAGAGGTGAACGTTGCTTTTATACACAGCATACAACTTGAAGCCGAATTTGTCGCGATTCTGAAAAAACTAAGAGCTATTTTTAATCAGAGTTCTTCCGAGGCAAAAATGTCAAAGATCGATCTCTCGCACTCGCAATTTATTTCCCGTTTTACTGCCGATTCTTTGTAATGTCTGTATCGGAGCAGTCCTCGCTGCCTGTGGTGAGTAATTTCAAGACTTTTTTCAAGAAAGAACAACAGAAACACACGGCAAAACAGCGTCGTTACTTCAACCCATCAGATTTAATAAAAAATTTGGACTTTGGGACTGGACTTCTGTGGATTATGGACTGGGGAATGCGTGTCATATTAATGTCGATTTTTACTGACTTTATTACTTTTTGTGGTCACTAGGTTACTAGTAACCACTATGTTGTCGCCTGTGTAAGTAAGTACGACTTTCCGAAGCGCGAAGTTGTGCCAAGTTCACCCGATTGCTGTACGATGAGACAGTTCTGATAGCTTCGGATTAGACGACTCGATTGTCAAGGAAGTTCTGTTTGTACGTGCGCGCTTAATTTGGATCCGTGGGAAAGGTAAACGGAGCTTTCTCGTTCTTTTTACTATTTTACCAAGCACAGCTTTCACCAAATGTGGCCAAGTATTGTTTTCAAAGATTATTTTAGGTGCTTTCGTGGTTTGGAAAAAGGTTTTAGTGAAAAACCGAGCTCTGAATCGAAGTGTTTGTTTGCAGACCATGAGCTATCCGAACTCATGATTCAAACGCCGCCAGCATTTCATTTCTGTACCTTTGACCATTCAGAACTGTTTTTTTTTTATTAGCGAAAGCATTATGCGAATCATTTTTCCGGATAAGATTGGCATTCTATTACACAGGAAAAGTCGGCGATTTTAGAAAGCATAATAAAAATAGGTTGCTGAATTGAATTATTTTGTGATGTTTATTATATTTTCGCAGACGCTAGCCGGTTCCTCGCAGTAATTAGGATACAACAAATCGCCAAGACTTCTAGAAGCAGAAAATTACTGAATTCTGAAACGTGTTTGACTCTTTTAATCAAAGGAAAGACATTTTCATTCAAGGAAATATGAGTTTCATTCAAAAGTTTCGACCTTTTATAGAAAATATATTTTGGATTCAGTGGCCATATAAAAAATTTAAAAACAGCTTGCTATCAAATTACATTTGACATAAAATTTGCATAAAGCAAAATTGTGTATTTGCGACAACACTTTGAAGAAACTGTGAAGCCTGGAAAAAACTTATTATAGATGACAAAATCAAAGCATTTTTTTAAAGAACCAGCCTTAAGTTATGGAAACATTTCATTTCGATTTGGTCTTAAAATCACGGAAAGATTTTAGTGAATGCGTCACGCAACGTTTATTTACAAAATGTTTGACCAATTCATAGCAATTCTCACCAAAGATTTGAAATCTTTAAAAAAATCCCGGATCTCCTGAATGCGATTTCCTGTTTATTTAGGGCCTACAAAAAGTTAATGGCCATCTGGGCAGGAGGGGGTATCTGGGTTAAAAATCAAGGTGCGAGGGTTGGTCGGCCTGGCCGGGAAATCCGGGCGGGGGAGGGGTAAAAAAATATTACATCCGTCGGGGGGGGGGGGGGGAATTTTTTCTGGAATAACCCATTTTACACTGGTTGCATGCGATTAAGTAACACAGGAAAACTAAATCTTTATATTGATTATCAAATTTCTTTTTACAGCATGTCATCTACTGCCTATTTTTTTAAGTAGTCTTTTCAAATGTAACAGAAATAATTCACAGCTTGGAAAGTTATAGACGAGTGTGGATTTGATCGGAATCAATAAATTAAATATTAAAAGCGAGCACAGAAAAATTGGTAACTTCAATCGCGCGTCTTAGAGTCTCTTGCGCATGAGTATAGGCTAAGTGTAGCCTCTTGTTATTTTTATTATTATTATTTTTATTTTTTGTGTCAAGATTTTGCATGCAAATTTATGCACGCATATTTTAGTGACCGGGTCCTCGGGTCACCAACATTCTACAAAAATGGCTGCCGCGCTCGGCATGTGCTTGGTTTTTATACCCGTAGTTTCGTGTCATCGGATTAATAACTCACATTTAAAATATTCAAAATGGAAAGAGAAAGCTTTAAGGAATACCCAAAGCCGCTATAGTGGAGAAAAAGGAGACCTTTTAGCAACTAATCTTGCTTCAAGGAAATTCATACGCTTTTATCAGTGTGGGGCGATCAAAACCGAAGAAGCAGAGTTTTAAAGAATTTTCAAACAGACGAGGGACTTTACCGTAAAAGAAATTACAAATTTTGGTGAGAATTTATGTTGATATCAATTTGTGATTCACTTTTTCTTTGTGTTCTGGTTAGTTTTGGAGAAATATTTATAAAACATGTTAAAATTCAATCGTAATGACATCTGATATTATGTAAACAAAACAAGACTTAATTTTATACCTGTAGTTCTAACTTCACACGCGCGTCGCCTAATACGCAAAGATGTTTGTGTATGTTTTGCAATTTTCATTTCCAAATCAGTTTCTAGGGCAATTTCCGATACAACTGGTGTATTTTATTCAAAAATTAGTCATACTTTTAGTCTAGACCGAGTAAAAGTTTTTGTGCACGGTCGCGTAATTCTGTTATTGAGATTCACTAAAATTGAAAAAATAGCCCGGTCGTTTGCTGATTTCATTGCTTTTAAAAGTAGTCTTTTCAAATGTAAAGAAAGAAGTCACGGTTTGGGAAATAAAAGACGAGTGTGTATTTGATCGGGAATCAATAAATTAAATATTCAAAGCGAGTACAGAAAACGTGTTTTAGCGTGTTCTTTAGTGTGTCACGCAAAATTCGTTGAGGGGGGAGGGATGCGTGACCCATTTAAAATAAACTGTATAACTTTCTTATGCAAGCGCATAAGTACAGGCTACCAGTGTAGCCCCTTGTTTTATTATGCTTTCTAAAATCGCCGACTTTTCCTGTGTAATAGAATGCCAATCTTATCCGGGAAAATGATTCGTATAATAATGCTTTCGCTAATAAAAAAAAAACAGTTCTGAATGGTCAAAGGTACAGAAATGAAATGCTGGCGGCGTTTGAATCATGAATTCGGATAGCTCATGGTCTGCTAACAAACACTTCGATTCACAGCTCGATTTTTCACTAAAACCTTTTTCCAAACCACGAAAACACCTAAAATAATCTTTGAAAACAATACTTGGCCACATTTGGTGAAAGCTGTGCTTGGTAAAGCAGTAAAAATAACGAGAAAGCTCCGTTTACCTTTTCCACGAATCCAAAGCGCGCACGTACAAACAATCTTGACAATCGAGTCGTCTAATCCGAAGCTATCAGAACTGTCTCATCGTACAGCAATCGGGTGAACTTGGCACAACTTCGCGCTTCGGAAAGTCGGACTTACTTACACAGGTGACAGCATAGTGGTTACTAGTAACCTAGTAACCACAAAAAGCAATAAAGTCAGTAAAAATCGACATTAATATGACACGCATTCCCTAGTCCATAATCCACAGAAGTCCAGTCCCAAAGTCTAGTTGTTTTATTAAATCTGATGGGCTCAAGTAACGACGCTGTTTTGCCGTGTGTTTCTATTGTTCTTTCTTGAAAAAAGTCTTGAAATTACTCACCACAGGCAGCGAGGACTGCTCCGATACAGACATTACAAAGAATCGGCAGTAAAACGGGAAATAAATTGCGAGTGCGAGAGATCGATGTTTGACATTTTTGCCTCGGAAGAACTCTGATTAAAAATAGCTCTTAGTTTTTTCAGAATCGCGACAAATTCGGCTTCAAGTTGTATGCTGTGTATAAAAGCAACGTTCACCTCTGTGGGAGAAATACAGGACTGACTTATACACCAATAAGACCAAATGACGGAAAATGTTTGTCATGCGCATGCGTATCAAACATTTGTTTTATACTTCAATGTACCATAAGAAAAGAAGCAATTTAAATTTTAAAAATTTAAACAAGATAAGAAGACGTCCGACATGGAAAATTCAGTCATCGTACCTGCAAACCACGTTACTATTGAATGTTTTATAAATGAAGGCTGTACCACAATGAAGCCAGTCATTGTTGTGAAGATAATATATACCTGACGTGAACATTACTGATGTGAGCAGGGTTGTAGGAGACGCTGTCGTGACACTTCAGTAACGATGTTTTACCGGAAGTGAGAGTAGCCGGAAGTCACTAAACCGGACGTGTAAAAAGCAAAGCTGTGAACCGGAAATACACAATTTAAAATATGCGTGAATAAATTTGCATGCAAAATCGTGACACAAAAAATAAAAATAACAAGAGGCTACACTGGTAGCCTGTACTTATGCGCTTGCATAAGAAAGTTATACAGTTTATTTTAAATGGGTCACGCATCCCTCCCCCCTCAACGAATTTTGCGTGACACACTAAAGAACACGCTAAAACACGTTTTCTGTACTCGCTTTGAATATTTAATTTATTGATTCCCGATCAAATACACACTCGTCTTTTATTTCCCAAACCGTGACTTCTTTCTTTACATTTGAAAAGACTACTTTTAAAAGCAATGAAATCAGCAAACGACCGGGCTATTTTTTCAATTTTAGTGAATCTCAATAACAGAATTACGCGACCGTGCACAAAAACTTTTACTCGGTCTAGACTAAAAGTATGACTAATTTTTGAATAAAATACACCAGTTGTATCGGAAATTGCCCTAGAAACTGATTTGGAAATGAAAATTGCAAAACATACACAAACATCTTTGCGTATTAGGCGACGCGCGTGTGAAGTTAGAACTACAGGTATAAAATTAAGTCTTGTTTTGTTTACATAATATCAGATGTCATTACGATTGAATTTTAACATGTTTTATAAATATTTCTCCAAAACTAACCAGAACACAAAGAAAAAGTGAATCACAAATTGATATCAACATAAATTCTCACCAAAATTTGTAATTTCTTTTACGGTAAAGTCCCTCGTCTGTTTGAAAATTCTTTAAAACTCTGCTTCTTCGGTTTTGATCGCCCCACACTGATAAAAGCGTATGAATTTCCTTGAAGCAAGATTAGTTGCTAAAAGGTCTCCTTTTTCTCCACTATAGCGGCTTTGGGTATTCCTTAAAGCTTTCTCTTTCCATTTTGAATATTTTAAATGTGAGTTATTAATCCGATGACACGAAACTACGGGTTTAAAAACCAAGCACATGCCGAGCGCGGCAGCCATTTTTGTAGAATGTTGGTGACCCGAGGACCCGGTCACTAAAATATGCGTGCATAAATTTGCATGCAAAATCTTGACACAAAAAATAAAAATAATAATAATAAAAATAATAACAAGAAAAACGAAGCCGGAACCTTACCTTATGCGCGCTATGCGCATAAGTAATAAAAAGAAAAACGGAGCCCATTTTATAACTCATGCCGCTACGCGCATGAGTAACAAGACAGATTGCTCGAGTAAATAACAATTGCTCAATTGCTCAATTGTAAATAACAATTTCTCGAGTAAACAAGACCATATCAAGAAGACAAGACAAGACAGATTGCTCGAGTAAGTGATCAAAGGGGTCTTAAAGCCATCTCGTTACAGTATGTTGCCCAGTTTCCGGCCACTTTAGTTTGTAATCGCTATAACTCCTTTGTTTTGCACGGAAAATTTCTCAATTTCCTTTCAAAGACAGTTCATTTACTTACCTTTAAAACGTTAAATGGTTGGCGACCTTCCCCAAGTATTAAAGAAATTATACCATTTTTCGCAAAACTAGTAAGTTGCCCAGTTTCCGGCCAGCTAGCCCAGTTTCCGGCCACCGACTTAAAGTAAATTTTCCTTGAAACCGCTCGACGTAAACCGACTTGTAAGTCCCTTGATAATAGTGGTCGCCTAGTTATAAATATCAGGTAAGTTTCAATATTAAGCTTTGTCGCCTACTGTGTTACTATTCAAAATACGTATGACCTTAGTGACCCGGAAGCGTGTCTTCCGCAGTTTGTTGACAGACTACTACAAAAACAAATCATGACTTACGTACTTTTAGTCACGCTATACATGCATAAGCTGTTGTTAATTCGTAATCTTTGTTACACTAACACATGTATCTTTAATTTCTCGACCAGGAAATTTTAATATTCGGTTCTTTCACTTAATAAGAAATAGGTTTTGAGCAATGTGTCTTTTAGTGGCCGGAAACTGGCACACTAGGTCGAAATCTTCGCTGAGAGTTGACTGCTAAAATTTCAGGAACAGCCCTATTCCAGCTGACGATGATAGATTCCCTAATCACTTTCATCTTTAATCTAATATTTGTCCAAAAATTATGAAGCTCCTTGAGATATTTCCTGTGAAACGAGCTATTTGTTTATCTACGGTAGTTTTGATGTGCAGTGAAACGAGCCAAAATTAATCGCTAAACGTTCAATCACCTGGACAAAACATTTCCTTCCTCAGCCGTTCCTTGTTCAAAAAGAACGCCAAAACCACCAATGTGTAGCGGAAATGTTCGTCTTTCTTTCGGAACGCTTCGGTGGACGAAAATTTAAAACTCCGACGAACATAACCGACGTAATTGTTTTTTGGCCGGAAACTGGTACTGGCCGGAAACTGGGCAACACACTGTAATGCGTTAGAACATGAGGTTAATAAAAAAAAATAGAAGAATTGATAGTGAATATGGTAAAGATGCCTTTGTAGCGCACCTTTAGAATAAGTATACTCAAAATTCGTACATGAAAACATCGCCGGCATGATGCAAATCAGCCAATAGAAATTTATGTTCACGACATGGTCAAGAACATGGCGTAGTTTTATTTTAGTAGCCATTTGGGGTATTAAAAACAGAAAACCACTAATTTTCGATTACAAAGTTTACATTTTCACGCTACTGACTAAAATGGGGTCTATAATTTGGTTATACAATAGACGTGTCGTGTTTAGAAAATGTTATAGGCCGGGCCTTATCATTATTATTATTATTATTTTGCAAAAGGAGGGGAACCCGTACCCCTCTGCTAACAACTTTTCTGTACAGCATTGGGGGATCCCTATATAACTTATGGATTCATTGTCTGGGGCCAGGCCTGTAAGTCTTATCTAAATAAAATTTTTATACTACAAAAACGAGTAATCCGTTTTATGTACTTTGCTAAATGTAGCGAGCATACCGTTCCATTATTTATCAATGCTAATATAATGCCTTTGAACTTTTTATATTATGAATCATTATCTAGCTTAATGTATGACGTTAGAAATGGTTCAGCCCCAATAAACATCCTAAATTTATTTAAAAATACTTCCACTGTCCACTCTTATAATACACGATCCTCCACTTCTAATAACTTCTATATAAAAAACTCGAGACTTGAAATACAAAGAAAAGCCTTTTCTAGAATTGGAGCAAAATTATGGAATGAGATACCATGCTTTCTGAGAGAACTATCAAAGAGTTCATTCAAAAACAAAATTAAGAATATACTTTTGACTATACTTAAAGAAGCAGATTCCTATATTAATATTGACGAGATTATCTCTAAAGTTAAATCAAAAAGTAATTAATTAATATTTTCACAATTCTCTTTCTTTTATTTTGATCACTTGTTTTTTTTTTTTCTTTTTGTTTCTTCTTTTCTTCTATTGTTTGATCCTTTCTTTTTATTTCAACAAATTACAGTGGAACCCCGCCTTACGACCACCCCGTTAATACGACCACCTCGTTATTACGACCACTTTTTGGAGGCAAGAAAAAGCGTTCATTCAATCATTTTCCTATCTGGAAAACCTCGTTAATCCGACCACCCCATTAATACGACCACATTTTTATGGCCCAACGGTGGTCGTATTAACGGGGTTCCACTGTAGTGTGTGTAGCGATTTCTAATCATGTAATTAATTTCACTGGCCTGCCTAGATTAGCTTTTGCTACCTGCAGGCCAGTATTATAAACTCTATAATAACTAACTAATAAAGATTTTTGTTGTTGTTGTTTTGTTGTTATCTGTTCTTATCAGTGCTCCACTTTTTCAAGGCCAAAAACCAGAATAGTCCTCAACTTCGACGACTAAGGAGAGCTTTTTTCACAAGATTTGGTGCTGTTTTTTCACCACAAGCAAGAAAGCGTCTGGTAACCATCTGTCTTCGCTTTGGTGAGTGCGTGCTTTTCAATTTTGTGGTTTTGGTCTCGCGAGTTTTCTCGCCCTCGCGTTACGTGGAGATGGCCGCGCGTCCCGCGCACCAGCCGTTCGCCCACACTAGAACTGTCCGCTTGATAGCGCAGGAAAACCTGGCTCTTGACTCGCTCAGTATAGCGCAGTCGTTACCAGACTTTAAGGAAGAAATCGTTGGGGTTGTACCCCTCTACGGAGGAAAGTGCTTCGACATCACCCTCCGATCTACAGAATCGGTCACGCGGTTGGCGGCATCGGGCTTTGACTAAGAAAGCCGCGTTATCTCTTTACGCCTTTTAGGGCAAAAAGCACTACACGTGTCATGCTTCGTTCCCGTTGAATTCCCCGATGAAAACCTGCTACAACTCCTGGAACAATACGGCGACCTCAAAGCGCGAGCAGTCCGCTGGCTTTGCTTCAAAGCTCCGGGCTACGAGCCGGGCTACGAGCACATCGAGAACGGCATCCGTGTCGTAGAATTCACACGTTTACAAAAGGCAGTGCCACTCAAATTAGTCACTCAGGGGCTCGAGTTTTTTTTAAGTACACGGGCCAGCCAATACTATGCCTCCGGTGCCTGTCTTCCGAGCACGTTGTTAAAGACTGCCCGAAAGCGAAACGCCGCGAGGCGAACCACGACGCTCCAGCGCCCGGGGGGACACCAAATTCCCACTACCGCAACCAGCAACGACACCCTCCCCTCCCCCTGTAACCACAATAGGCCATTTGCACGATGGCGTCATTCGACTACAACTACCAGAATTCATTTCGTTTTTCCTTTCTTATTTAAATTTTGTAATCCAAGGAGCCCCCCCAGTCTCCAAAAATGTAGTATTATTCGGGCAAAACTACGCGACTATTCGGGCACCACAGGCACAGTAAAATTACTGAATTATTTTGTGATTCAATGTCTTATTTATTTGTTTTTATTTCGTAACTCACATTACCTACTTAACTTTCTAACCGAGCTCTATACCACATCGATCATGTCATTCATGTGATAGCTCCATTAGATGCTCACCGCGTGAGCAGGCATAGAACGACAAATTTGCGTTGTGGTCCGCCAAGCCGGGTGGGAATGTAGACCGCGCAGGGATTGAAACTAAGGGCGCGTTTCTTTTCTACGTATTCTGCCCATTCCAAAAACAGAAAACCTCAAACTATTGCGCCTATTCCTTTCGTAAAATATGGAAAGAAGTCGCTACTTTGACTATGTGTACCTGGAAAAATTTCCGTGTGTGAGAATGTAAACAACATAGTTTTGTTAGCGTATTCTGATTTCAGAATGACCAGAGTATGTCCCAAAAAAACGCGCGCTAGGTATAACATTTGGCGACCATCTTGCATGTGTGGTTGGTATCTGGTCGTGGTCGATTAATATAGTATGTCTTCGTAGAAGTGTCGTAAATTTCTTATCGGTCCTGTGTGAAGTGTGAAAATTTTTACCGTACGCCGATGACCAATTTCTCTGTTAAACACAGATTATTAAATTTGTACTAAAGTACTAGCCAACCGACTACGTTATACCGCTGATTCTCAGCGAAGATCAAACATGCGGGATTCCTGACCGCAGTATTTTTGAAAACCTTTTTCTGATCCGGGATACGATCGACTATGTAAACCATAAACAGGTTTCGGCCGCTGTTATTAGCCTGGATCAGGAAAAGGCTTTCGACCGGGTTAATCACGGCTTTTTGCAACGCGTTTTAGAGCGCGTTAATTTCGGCCAAAATTTCCGGCACTGGGTAAACATTGTTTACACCAATATTACCTGGATGGCTCTCGTCAGCCTTTTCGCTCGAACGGGGAGTTAGACAAGGTTGTCCGTTGTTGCATTGTTATTCAGTATTATTTTATTTTGTATTAAATTTTCCACCGCAGAAATATACTACCGCAGAAAAAATTACTTGTTTTAAGGTTACAGTGTACCTTCAGATCGAAAATTTATTGAAATTTTTTTTTTGGCGTCAAAATAAAGTTTACAGAATGAACTTTCATCCAAAAAAAAATTATCGAAAAATAGTGAAAATTGACGGAGAAATGACGGTATAACTTTTGTGGGCGGAGTTTGTTTATGAAGCGATATGTTTTTCTAAGGGCTGTTTTCTCAAAGTTAATTTTTCGCTTGTAGGGGACACTTTAAAGAACTACAACTCAAAGGGAATTTGTTCGATTTTCCTTAAATTTGGACACAAGCTAGGCTAATATATAATCAACAAAAACGTGTCGGCGAATTTCTTATTTCCGAAAACTTTTTCGTCAAGAGCCATTTCCGTGCGATCACTTCAATTTGTTTTCTCCCTTTTTCGAAAACATTCTGTAACTTTTCACTGCAATTGAATATGGGAAATCGCCGACACGTTTTTTTAGCGCTTCGTGTCCGGAAACCCGAGAACAAATCAAATTAGCAAAACACAATAATCGCTTTGAGTTATAGCGTTTTAAAGCTGATTCGGACGTTCGAATTTAGACGTCGTAAAAAATTCGACAATTCATTTTATTACCAAATGGTTTCCATATTTAGATAGCCAGCTCTATAAGCTTTAATTTGATATCTGGGTTTAGGTATATTAATCATATAGCAGTCAGTTAATCCAGTATTGTCAGCACGGCTATTATCCTTTAATTTCTCAGAACTGTCCAATTTGGGATTTAATTTGGACAGTTTTCAATATGGAGTTTGAATAAAAATGCAGAAACTGTCCTATTTGGGAAAAAATAGGACAGTTTGTTTCAGCCAATGAAATCCGAGAAAAACAATGGATTGTGAAACCAACCAATCAGCAGTGAGCAAACGTCAGCACTGAAAGCAGGACAGGTCGCCATTGTTGTTGACAACATGGAGGAATTCAGTGAAGAAAATTTGCCAAATTTTTCCATCTGTAGCAGTTCTAACACAAATGAGAGATTTTCATGGTTGCAGGAAGAGGAAATTAATACTCTTAGAAGCAGAAACGAAAACTCAAACACCGCCAAGAGCACAAAAACGTGGCTGAACGTTTTCAACGAGTGGAAACTCCAGCGTAATAACGAAGCGAGACGTTTTGAAGATATCCCTCCAGAAGAGCTAGATGCAATTCTCTGCCGCTTCTTTGCCGAAATTCGAAAAAAAGACGGCGGCGAATATGAACCAGAAAGTCTGGCAGTGATGCAGAGCATGTTGGACCGCCATTTAAAAAACGCTGGCGAAAAACACAGCATCTTGCGAGACCGCGAATTTGAAAAGTCAAGGCAGCAACTTGAGGCGAAAGCAAGAGAATTGAGAGTGAAGGGTTACGGAAAGCGAAAAAATGCATCTCACGCTTTGAATGAAGAAGACGAAGAATTCCTCTGGCAGTCAGGTCAGCTCGGTAAACATTCTGCTCAAGCTCGGTAGTCTCGAAAACGAAGACCCCGAAAACGAAGACCCATGCCATTACGAAAACGAAGACCCATTACGAAAACAAAGACCCCCTACGAAAACGAAGACCCATTACGAAATTAAACGAAGACCGAAAAATTAAACGAAAGGAGTTACTTCAACACATTAACTTAGCTGCGCTTTAACACAAGGACAGGAACACTACGAGCTCGGTGTACTCCAGGCCACTATAAAGGGGGGTCAGAACCTCCCGCTTCCTGTAACTTTATCAATCGACTCCCGCCCTTTCCTCTCCCTCTTCCCGTACTCCTCCCGTCCCCTATTTATTTGAACGCGTACAATTGTACTAAAGAGGAGAATTTATTCAGTCCATACGCATATTCAGGTCTCCATTTTTAGGGATGTTGAAATGTTATATTTACTCTTGAAGTCTATGTACTTCTCAGAAAGGACAATATCCTACATGGTTCAAATACTGACGAAAAATCCTTCTAAAGAAACACAACTGTATGCCGGATCGAAATTTGCACAAGACTTACCTAATTGGCCAGAATCTCTGGACCAATAGAAATATAGGCGCGCATTTTCGATCCGCTAAGCGATGTATAAACGGCTAAAACTTTTGAACGTTACCAATATCCATGAGATATACCTCTAGCAACTGACGAGATTCACGAGTAGAATCGAAACTGCAGTCTTGCTTTACCCTTGCTCTCCCAGTGTTCCAAGCTCAAAGTTAACGTCGAAATATTGCATTTGTGAGCGTGAGCACATTCGGTTTTCGCATTTTAATGGGTCTTCGTTTTCGTAATGGGTCTTCGGGTCTTCGTTTTCGGGGTCTTCGTTTTCGGGACTACCGCTCAAGCTCTGGTCAATGTAAACTTTAAAAATGTCACTGAACACTTTGGCCTCCGAGGGAGACAAGAGCACTATTCAATGATGGTGGAAGATTTCAGCATCATAACCAGTCCTGACAGCGTTGTCAAATACGTAACTTTTAAAGAAGGTCCTACAAAAACGAGGCAAGGAGGTCTCCGGATCGCCCACAGAGCTGTACAACCCAAAATGTTTTCGACTGGCGGCGAAAGATGCCCTGTAATGCTTTTCGAAGAAATGCTGTCTAGACGACCACAGGAAATGAGAGACAGTGGGCCATTCTACTTGACAACTATTTCAAAACCCAAGGGTCAAGTATGGTTTAGCAGACAACGAATGGGTGAACACAAAATTGGACAGATAATGAAAGACATGGCTGTCAAGTCTGGTTTAACTGCTGCCACTGGTAAGAAAATTACCAATCATTCGAGCAGAAAAACTTGTGTGCAAAAGCTAAAGAATGCTGGTGTTTATTGTGTGTGTGTTATTTCTTTACACACTTTTATTTCTTGATATTGAAAACTGGATAGTTTCAAAATAATGAAATTCTAAATTTTTTGACCTTAAAGTTTTACAGTATTGTTATATTTATTATATTTATTAAATTCAATTGTGATAATGAAATTCATTTCTATTTGGACTACAGCATGTATTTAAAAATGAATTAAAATAAAAAAATTATTAAGATTTCAGTCTGTTTTTTATCAGAGACAGTTCCCATAGTTTTCCTTGCGAAGCTGTATTTCCTCACTAGCTATATAATTAATAAGTAATAGGACTACATGCTTGTCCAATTTGGAAATAATTGGATTAAAAAAATTCCTCTGACAGCCAAATTGGACTCGGCCTACGCATAGTTAATAGAACAAACTGATTATGAAGCTCAATAAATTTCAAAAAGAGTGTACAAAGCTGCTTTGTTTTATGTTGAACGAACCGTGACCCTGCACATTGTTTTGTTTAACGTGTTAGCCCAAATGTTTCTACTGGTCAGTTGCTCATATGCATTTCAATACCTTTTGTGTTTTGTGCAGGGTCAAGGCAAACGAACAAAAGAAATGGAGAACAAAAACATATAACAAAGGACTGACTGAGTTTCATAACCAGTTTATTCTATTAACTATGGCCTACGGCCTCGTCCAATTTTGGCTGTCCTCGGAATTTTTTTCATCCAATTATTTCCAAATTGGACAGCATGTAGTCCTATTACATATACTAAGAGTAATCTTAAGACGCTAGAGCTGTTATACTGGAGACACCCCCGAAGGTACACTGTAACCTTAATGATGTATATCGGCTTAACAGGAACTTTTTAACAGTGAACATATTGCTCTCATAACTCCGAGGCGACCGGCACAACAGTCATCTGTATTCCCGATTCAACTCCAGACACGTCCTCACAAAAGAACCAGAGACTGTTATCATAATACTGATACGTTTTTACAACAACGTACAATAATTCACTCACTAGTTTTCTCGTTGTTTATGTTCATATTGGCGTCAGAACAGCAACCATAACTACGGGAACTATAGAAACCTCCGGTCAGGAAGTAAAATTGCAGTTTAATACCGATGCCTTGGATTTTATTTATACTTGACCAGAAATCCGCAAACATTTCCTCCCAGCAGAAATTTTAGCTGTCTCGACCCGCAAAAATTTCCTCCCGCAAAACAAATTCAGTCGGGCAATCCGCAAAATTTTCCTTCCGCAAAAATTTCCTCGTGCACGGTAGCTAAATCACCAAATCTATGACGTCTTTCCCATATTATTGCACAATTAAACCGTAATAGCAATGATTCAGTATCCCAAAATAGAACAAACCCAAAGTTCATGCTATTTTGCTCTGCCATATCGCTCATCAGCAAAACACAAACTTTCCCGTCCCATTTAACTTCCTTAAAACGTCTCCATTCGTAAAAATACACCGTGAAATTCTCAAACTGCGTTTCCCAAGAAAACGCATTTGACCTATTTTTACCCTTCTAAACTGTTCTAAAGCAGTTTTAATGGCTTTACGACAAATGATTGAAAATTTGAAAAATTGATAGGTAACGTGAGATATCGAAACTTAATAAGAACTTTAATGCCTTTGCGGTGACGTAATGTGAGATATGACAAGTTCATGACAAGTTCTGACATCCCAATACCCTAGGGAAATTAACAATAGGTCCGGGGATGCTCCTCAAAAATTTTAGTGGCGGTATGTGATGCCCTTCTTGAAATCCTAACCGGTTTAACCAACCATATCCTCAATACCCTAATATAGCTTCTATAAAGAAGAAAGAAGTAACCCCCCCCGGACAAAAGTCCACAAAAGCTAACAATGAACCTTTGTCAACAACTTTTGTCCCTTTTTTATACTGATACCTATATCTCGTTTGCGCGCATGCGCATCAACGAGATAAAAATGATACGCTCGTAACTGGCCATGGTTTGGAATTAAAAAAGATTTATGTTAAGTGAAACGGCGGTACGGTGGTGGTATGTTACTATGAGTGTTTTACAGTGTATTTCAGCTTACTTTGACCGCTGGTTGCCAAGTTCGTTGGGAAATTAATTCTGGCTACGTTGCAAATTTGCCAATTACATTGTCAGTTAGCTGTTTATTAGTGTATTTCAATATAGCTTCCCATTATGTATTTCTGTATCAATATGTAATGTTGTAAATAGAGCCTGTCAGATCCCTATCCGGTGTCTCAAGGTGTCTGCCTGGCCCCGGTTGTTCAAAAGATGGATAGCGCTATCCACCGGATAAATCACTATCCAGGGGATAACACAGTTGGTTTTGTTAATACTTATCCACTGGATAGTGATTTATCCGGTGGTTAGCGTTATCCACCTTTTGAACAACCGGGGCCTGGTGGTTTAGTCACAGTAAATGATGAAAGCAGTAAATGAAAGCAGTAAATGATGAAAGCTGCAAAACTTACAGTAAGGGAGTGATAAAAGGACATAAAAGGTACCAAAATTACAGTAAATGATGAAAGTTAAAAACTTGATGCAAATGCTAAAATCGTACGTAGCGATATACTGTACATATGCTAGCCTGTGACAGCCGCCTCCTCCCCTCAGAAAAAAATCGGGGAGAGAAGCGTCTGTGTAACGCCGTCGCTAATCTTGCTCCTCACTCCGGGTGACTTTTCCGGAATGCTGGCGACGTATCATGATTGGTTGTTATGCTAATCCTATTACGTAGGACATTTACCGTGTCTTCATTGGTTAATCGGTCATTTCTGGGAATTTAGCGCGACTTCCGAGAAACTTGCGGGAAAATTCGTATATCGTTATTTGTAGCTATTTGTGGAACACCCAAATAACAATAACTTGCCGAAATCGCGTTAAATCGCCCCGAGGAACAGGCAAACAACAAAGAATACAACACAGCAACAGGGTAAGTCAATTTTATTCACATACGATTCGAATTTTTAAGTTTCGATGCAAAACCGTTGAGTTCCTATACAAACCTTTATAAATCGAATCTTTGTAACACAATACCGCTCATAAAGCAAGGGTCACGTCCCGGTTATCTGATAGTGAGCTTGGGCCGCCTGTGAAAAGATAAGCGACTTCCCATACCCGGTAGGGAGACTTGCATATACATCTTTTCCTTTCAAAAGTGCTTTCAAACATTCTTTTTGTTCTGGATAGAGTGAAGGAATCTTAAAAGTCTCGCAAACACTTGCAATCGCCCGATGAAAATTTGCGTGGTCCGACACGTTCGATG